>PVKM010028480.1:0-18251 GCA_004027735.1 Carollia perspicillata
AAATTTGACTATTACCATCCACGCAACTGCTAAAGTAAGTTGCTAAAGTAAAACACCTGAGAACTGGAAAGCATTATGCTAAGTGAAATAAGCCAGGCAGTAAAAGACAAATACCATATGATCTCACCTTTAACAGGAACCTAAGCAACTAAACAAACAAGCAAGCAAAATACAGCCAAAGACATTGAAATAGAAAATGGGATGACAGTATCCAGAGGGGAGAGGGGAGGGAATTTCAGAGGGAAAAGGGAGCGGATTATAGGAACAAGCATAAAGGACACATGGACAAAAACTAAGGGGGGTGGAAATGGGAGGGAGGTGGGGAGCACTGGGCGGGGTGGCCTGGGACAGGAGTAAAAGACAGAAAACTGTACTTGAATAACAATTGAAAAGAAAAGAAAAAAATGCCTGAGGACTTCTCCTTAACCCGGTTTCCCTCCCCACCCTTACTCAGTGCAGCAGCAAGTCTAGTCAGTTTCTACCCTCTCTCAGTCCGTCTCCTTCACTCCACTCCCCAACAATGCATGCCACTGCACCCAGGGTAGGAAAGACATAAATTATATTAGGCCATAATATAACTTTAAACTTATATTATGCCCTCCTTCAAAGCCTCCAAATGCCTTATCATAGCCCTCAAGCCCCTGCAGCACCTAGCTCCTACCTACTTTCCCAACATCTTCCCTTAGGATCTCCTCCGCATTCTGGCCTGCATTCAAGCCAGGTATTTTAAGCATCTACGACATTGACTGCCTGGCATATTCTTTCCCTACCTCTTCACATGACTGCTTATCCTTCAGATACCTATTCGACTGACACTTCCTCAAGGAGTGCTTCACTGAGCACTATTTAAAGTAGTCCTCTCTTCCCCATCTACCACAGGACACTGCTTATCTTCATCATGTTAAGTACAATTTGTAAAAGTGTGTCTAAGGTGGGGGAGTGGGAGTTGTCTTCTTTCTTCTACCACCAGAATACAAGCTCTGTTCCCAGCAGGGATCTTGTTTGTTCTATATACCAGTTTCCTAGGGCCTAGAACAATCCATGACATATAAGGGGCACTCAACAAGCAATCGTTTAATCAACAAATACTCGAATGAAGTCTACACCTACAGCACTGGACTAAAAAAGAAATTATCTGAGTTCCATCCAGAGTTGGCTCTTCCAGCAATGAGCTGTGTGGCCCTGAGCACACCACAAGACTAGAATAGGTTAGGAGACTGTGGACAGTAAGAAAGATGAGACAGCAAGTATGTAGACTTTTTTCCCTAAATCTCCCTGTCTAAACTCAAGACTCGAGACACGCAAAAGCCTGTAACCCGAGTTTCTCTCATCTGTGTGAGATTGCTATGAATGTCGCTTCTGGCTTAGAAATACTAGAATTATATAAGCCTCAATCCACCTCCAATCTGAATTCCCCATTCCCATCCCTCACTGACATTCCTCTTACTCCCACCAACCAAATCAAGGTATTCTACCTTGAGACCAAACCTCACACCAGGCATTTTCCTGCCTACACATTTGCTCATTCTGCAACATCTCTGCCGACTGCAACAACTAGAAATTCTATCTTTCAAAGCTCAGATCAATTGTTAACTGCTCCATAAAGTCTGGTCCAATCACCTGGCGCAATACTGATATGATCATTACATGTTCTAGAAGTTCTTTTACGCTCCAAATTCTTTTATCCTGTTTCCTAATCTGTAAAACGGAGATCATAGTATCTACCATACCTATTGTCGACTAATGGAGAATATACAGTTAGATAATAAAGTGTTCAATAACTGTATTGTTTGTCAGCGACATATATTTTTCTTTCTCCTTAAGGTCCAACAGAGTGACTTTTTTCATTTCTGAATCTCCAAAAGTTTGAATCCATTTCTCCTTCCAATGCCTTGTGTTTTCATATCTGTAAAATAAAGGGAATGGACTAGAACAATTAACCATTCCCTCCAAAAAAGAGGTTCTCCTAACTATACTCTTGCATAAATAGCCTAAAGCAAAGATACCACAGGTGAGCTTCCTTAAGGAAGGAATTCGAAGGCAACTGAAACTACTGTTGCAGATGGAAACGGGTGGAAGCACTTAAGTTAAAATAACATTGATGACGACTTTGGAGATTCTTTCCAAAGCAACTGCCTCTTGCCACAGTGATGGATCCTCTGTACCGTTGTTTTTAAGTTGACCTACAGATACGTAAAGGAGTCTGTGCCCCAGCAGGGCGAAAAAACGGAATGAGGCTGAAGGAACCTGCCGCGTTAAGAAGGAAAATATCTGTAAGCCACAAATGTACTAGAGCTCGGACAAGAAACCCAACGCCTTTACCTAACACTAATCTAACCACAAGAAGCGGGGAGACAGCCCGTGGCGGAGGGAAGAAAATGGGGCTGGCCAAAAACCCTAAGCAGTGTGGTAGGCGGGAGGGGACGTCTGCGGAAGCGGTGCAACCTCCGAGTTCGGCATTTTTCCTAGGCCGGCCCCCAGCCCGCAGACCCGCGGTTAGAGACCCGGGCCGAGACTCTTCAGCTACCCCTGTTTCCCGCCCTCGTACCTGCCGGGTCGAGCGCCATGTCGGCCACAGAAGAAGGCAGCCGTGTGGCCACTACCGGGCAGGGGGCGGGGAGGGGAGGAGCCTGGGCACCGCTGCACGTGCTGCGGCCCGGAGCTTCCCGCCGAAGGAGGAGGAGGAGGAGCGCGATGCCCTTCCCAAAGCGCAGCCGACTCCTTTCCCTTTTTCCCCGTCGCCACTTCCGCTACCCATTGCGCTTGCGCCCTCCAGGCCCCGCCCCTCATCTTGCATAGAGTGGAACGTACTTCAAAGTGGGAAAAGACCGGGAAGGGGGCGTGGCTGTGCCTGTGCCTGGGAGGCGGAGCCGTATTAAATTCTGGCAGCCTTGCTTTGGGCGGAGCCTGAGTGACCGCCGGCCTCCTGGGGTCTCTAGTGACAGGAGCCGTAGCTGTGGTCCTTTGGGACTGCGACTCCATTAGTAACTAGGTCTAAATTTAAGCCCCACCCTCTACACCCGCTTTGGGAGAACCAAATGAATCATCCTGTTCCTTTATTTTTTCATTAATGTTCGTTCATTTATAAATGACTATTTCATGTTTGCCAGGTTCCAGCCAGGGTTTTGAATACTCCTGGAAAATAATTGAACAAAAATAAGGTCCTCTCATGCTTGAGAAGCAACGCGTTGGAAGGGGGGTCAGATACAAGGAACACGCTGTTAAATGTGATAAAAGCCATGCTCGCGAGATAGGCACAGCTCATTATAATACCATAAAGGTAGTATGTATGCAGTGTCATTATTTCTTTTCCAAATCAGCAGTTTGGCTTCCCTAGATGTTAAAATTAAAAATTGGGCTCCAGGGGTGTCTCTGTTTAGTGAAATAATATCCTCAGGGGGTACCGTCCGATTTGGGTGATGTTACAAATCACGACCCTGATAAAGCTGTACGTTTTGTGAAGAAAATGAAGTAAGGAGGTAACCATCCTCCTTAAGAACCCCATTACCCTCTTCTCAATAGAAGAAACTTTTTGGTGACAATTATGCCTGTTTCCACTCACAACCAGCTTTCTTCAGAAATGCTTCCTTGTCATATCCACGCTTAGCTAGCTCCAGCCTCCGAAGGGTGACATGCAACCGGGGACAGATGTTAGAAAAACAAGGAGCAACTGCTTCTTCCCTGCGAGGGATTTAGGGCTTTCAAAATGATCCCCTCCCCACCTACCTGCAGTCCCTCCTCCCCTGCTGCTGCTTCCGCCTGGTCAGTTGGCAGAAAAGCTGACGCAGTTGAGCAGGGCTGGGAAAGTGGGTCTCTGCTCAGCAGGTCTTCCGTTTAAGGGCCTATTTGGGCATAACGGTCCTTATTACAGCTGTAGGTTGAGGTGCCAAGGTGAAGAATTAATGTTTCATTCAGCCAGGGAGGAAATCGGATCCTTTTCCTTGTGTTTTATAAATGTGCTTAGAAATACACCAATTTTATCCTGGTACACCTTTTATTTTTCTGGAGGTGAAGGATTTAATTTAGAAAGTAAATGTATTTGAGGAGATGATACAAGATATAAAAACACAAGTC
This sequence comes from Carollia perspicillata, assembly GCA_004027735.1. Classification (NCBI taxonomy): domain Eukaryota; kingdom Metazoa; phylum Chordata; class Mammalia; order Chiroptera; family Phyllostomidae; genus Carollia; species Carollia perspicillata. The sequence continues at coordinate 4,075 of PVKM010028480.1, forward strand.
CGATGCACAGTTATGTAATTAGAAGAAATCTTCCTATATGCAAAAGAGAATCAGGGGAATGGGGAAACTTGGAGAGCTTTAGTCAAAAACGTAGGTACCAACACCTGTAACTGCATCGTGACCTATTACCTTTCTGACTTCAATAAGTTCTGATGTTTCTCTGGACTTTAGTTTCTAATTTGCAAGGTTGTTGTGAAACATAAATGTGATATCATATAACACTGTTTTAGTGATTAAATACCACTTCTATAGTTTTTGCCATACCGAGTATCACTTGAACCACTATTATTTGATATTTTTTATTTAAATCAACTCACATTTTTTTAAAAGAACTTAAATTGGCACTATCCACTTCAGCCTTATCCTAAGTAATGATCTCTCTAAAATCATGGGTTTTGTGTATCCCATAAAATCAACTGCCAGCCATTTCACATTACGAGAAGCACTAGTGTAAGCTGCACCTCAATGTCTGGTATGTAATAGTGTATCCCTCTGCTCTCTACGTTAAACTACATCATTTAGGGGCAAAGTCTCTACAGTCTAACTGGGAAACATAAGTCATTTCTTAAAAAATCAAGTCATAGAAATTTAATTGTCAATTAAAAGCAGAAGAAATTTCCTAATATATCACTTATTAGTGGTTTATTAGTAGTGATCTATCACTTATTACTGAATTATTAATAGACGGTTCTTTAGACAATAATTGCAATAGGCACATAAAGAAAAAGAAGAATATGTTGTCCTGGAAATTAGGAACTATGTGTTATCTAACCATGATCCCTAGGACTCAGACAAATCTGTCACCTAAATGCCCCACAGTGGCCTTTCACAGAGGATTGCATGCCAGGATGGTTAGGAAAGACTTCAAAGATGTGACAGAAATTATGGTGGGCCTTGAAGGATGGGTAGCCTAGGTAGGCAGAGAAGGCCTGTCACATGAGGAGAAAAACAAGAACAAATGATCTGAGGTGTTCCTGAAGGACAGGTGAGGCATGGAAAGGGGGTAGGTACGAAATGGAACCATATGGGGGTGAAAAGCACAGGCTGCATGATAGGCATGTGGAGGGCAATGCTCAGAAACACTGTAGCCCTGGCTGGTGTGGCTCAGTGAATTGAGTGTTGGCCTGCAAATGGAAAGGTTACTGGTTCAATTCCCAGTCAGGGCACATGCTAGGGCACATCCCCAATCGGGGGCCAGGTCGCCAACTGGGGGCATTCAAGAGGCAACTGATCGATGTATCTCTTGCACATTGATGTTTCTCTCCCTCCCTTTCTCTAAAAATAAATAAATAAAATCTTTTTAAAAAAACACTTTAATATATTTGAGGATTTGGAAAACTTGAGGATTCGGTAGATGAAAATGAGACTGAAATGTTAGAGGGCACCAGATTCCCAAAGCCTTAAACATTAAGCTGAAGAGTGTTTAAGTTTGTTACTATACGCACTCGAGAACTGTTGATGACTAACAAATAGAAAAATGGCACTGTGGTCAAAGTGATGTTTTCTAAAGATTTCTGCAGGATAAATTTAGGTGATGAAGAGAGACCCAGGAGGCAAGCAGAACAGTAAACAGGCCATTGCAGTAGTTTAGGGAGGACTGGAAAACAGCCTAAACTAGGATATGTGGAAAGGTAAAAAGAAACAATGAATGTAAAAGTAACTGCAAAGGAAGAATCTAAACTTTGTAATTGAACTTAGGAGACTAGAACAAGGAGTCAAGAATTTCTAGATGATTCCATTCCTAAGCAAATATATACAGACACATGAGAATAACATGGCAATGCAAGCATCCATGTTTTAGGATCTGCCCTTGATCCTCATTACTGGGTTAAATCAGTTAGGAGAAAGTTAAAATAATACAAGCGAGCAAGAGTGATGGTTTGTCAATTGCAGAGGATACGAAATGAAGGCAGAGTGAACTATGCAGTATAAAGACTAGACATTAATACATATGTATTTATATGGATTTCTCAGTCTAATAACCAAGGAATGTGCAAGTACAAATATCTAAGTTGTTTATCAAGTCAATTCTGATTATACCTATCATTTCTTTTTGTTCTATGTTGATATCCAGTTGGTTATTTAAAAATATTGAGATCGTCAGTAAGCCCCTACTTGCATTTAACTCTGCCCAGCATCAGAATTAAAGATTTTCCACCCCTAGTTCTGCTCCGCCTTACCTTTGCGCCAATGAGAATTAAATTTGGAGAAATGTTAGAATCCCCCATCCCTACCAGTAGATGGAACTCCTTCTAGCCAGGAACTATTTCCTGGCTAGAAGACCACTCTCCAAGGGGCCCTACTGGCTCTGTCTACTTTCTGAGCTACATAATTTAGACCCCAGCTCCCTATGGCCTGTACCATCTCTGATTTGAACGGGCTTAAGTTCAAGTGAACACATAGCACTTTGCTAATCTGCCGTAACAAAGTGCCACACAGTGGGTAGCTTAAACAACAGAAATTTATCTCCTCACAATTGGAGGCTGGAAGTCCAAGATCATGATGTCTACAGGTTTGGTTTCTTCTGAGGTTCCCTCTCCTTAGCTTATAGTCATCTTCTCTCTTTCTCTTCCTATGATCTCTCCATCTGTGTCTGTGTCCAAGATTCCTTTTTATACAAAAAGAGACAAGTCATATTGGATTAGGGCCTACTAGTGACCTCAGTTTAACTTAATTACCTCTTCAAAGACTCTGTCTCCAAATAGCCACATTTTCAAGTACTAGGCTTAGAACTTCAACATACAAATTTTCTGAGACAGCCTGTAACCACGGTCTATTTTTTTAAAGACTTTATTTATTTATCTTTAGAGGGGAAGGGAAGAAGAGAGGAAGAGAAATATCAATGTATGTTTGCCTCTCGTGCATCCCCTGCTGGGAACTGGCCTGCAACCCAGGCATGTGCCCTGACTGGGAATCGAACCACGATTGTTTGGTTGGCAGGCCTGAGCTCAATCCACTGAGCTACACCAGCCAGGGCCACAGTCTATTTTTTTTTTTTTTTGGCAAGGACTACAAACCATCCCTGAATCCCAAATCACTTGACTAGAGCCCTGAAAACCTAACATTAGTCTTTCCCCAGAGGAGTTTACTTTGTCCCTGTTTTCCTGGTGTTCAAATAAGGCCTACTACAATGGATGAGGCCACCTGATCACTTCAACCAGCTTCTGTCTGTCCCTCATCGCCCACATCCAATTGACGACAAGATTTACTCAGTTCTACCTTAATATATCTTTATTTCATCTACCAACTACACTGTCATAACATTCCATTCAAGATTTATCAGCAACAGCCTCCTAACTTTTTCCTTGTTCCTTCCATCATTCTTTCTCATTCATTTGACCTATAACAGCAAATAAGACCATAAAATTTCTTATATAAAATCTCTCAGTGGTTCCCCATATAAATAAAATCTATACCCTTCCCTTTAATAAGGTTCACAAAACATTTTATAAACTAGTCTCAGCTTACTACCTCATCCTTTCATAACCAGCCTCCTGTACCCAGTAATTGCCACTATATGAATTTACTTGCAATCATTTATTATGGAGACTTTTCTGTGCACAAAGGGGTAAAATTCTGTGTTTAAAAACTGGAGTCATTGTAGAAAGAGTGTGTACTGGAATGAAAGGGACTTCGAAACTAACCAGCTAAATTCTAGTCCCCTCTTTTTACTTTTTAACATTTTTTATTGAGATGTAATATATACAGAAAATGGCACAAATCTTTGCACAGTTGAAGGAGTTTTTACATCTGTATACATCTTTGAACCACTACCCAAGTCAAGATATAGAACATTTCTAGTCACACAGAATGTTCCTTGATACCCACTTCTAGTCAAACCCCACCCAGCAAAGGTAACTACTCTCCTGATATCGATGAGAATTGATTAATTTTGGCTGCTTTTGAACTTTACATAAAAATAAGCATACATGTCTAGCCTCTTTGGCTCAACTTGATAGCTATGAGGCTCAGCCATGTGTCTGTGTAACTATGAGACTCATTCATGTGTCTACGTATTGGCTTTCCTAACTTACATTTGGTAATTCATTTCTCCTCTGCAGCCTAGTTTCCTCAATAACACCATCCTGCATGGCTGACTGAGATACACAAATGCTGAATGCGGCTTCTGGCAAATTGTAAGCTGTTCATAAATTCTAGCTATCATTACTGTGATAAACATCTTTTGCTTTTAAGAAAACTGTTGCCATTATTACACGATATTCAGGTTTGTTTTTTCTATTGTTGTTGTTGTTGTTATTGTTTTATGCGACAATTCAGAGCTACCCTGCCTTCAGGACTGAAATGTAGGTAACAATATGTTTAAATCAGGATTATGTGAAACACCCTTCAAATGAACAAAGGAGATTTAACAGTGTGCCCTATCACTTATCAGGTGAGAACAAAAAGTGTGAAAAAATCACCTCTCACCTCTGCAGAAGGCTTTCTATATTTCATGTTTTGTTTTTACTGTGTATTATTTTCTGGGTGGCCTCCTTCAAGACAGACCACAATTTTCTCTGGGGTCAGACATTTAGTTCTCAAAAAAAAAAATGAGATAGTAATAAAGATAATGAAAATACTATGACATGACTTTTGTTGGAGTTCTGTTACCATGGTCTTGTGCAGATGCTATGATACCTTGTAGAATTTCTCACAGGAGCTGAAAAACTTAAACAAAAACAGCAGTGTTTTCTGTTGTACACTGAGTCTGAAATGTTAGTGACATTCCAGTTAGATGGCCAGCTGTACTGAAAAATATCTCAAGGATCTTTCACTTATTTAGAGGAAATAGAGTCTAGTCAGTGAAAACGTTTAGTGCCCAAATGTGTCTGCACTATGAATCTGACACGGGGACAACTTTCTGAATTCATCATCCACTCCTCCAACCTAGAGAACCTACTACATGCTCCGAGTCCTGGGGACACAAAGACAAATAAGGTGAAGTCTCTCTCCTTAAGGAACTTGGAATTGAGAGAGAGAGAGAGAGAGAGAGAAACATATGGACAGATAATTACAGCCCAACATGATAGAAGATGACGTGGGAACCTAGAGGAAGGAAAAATTCATTCATATTACAGAAGTCTTTATATAAGTGCTTGTATTTAAAGTAAGTCTTAAAGAATGATTAGGTATGCCACAAGAGAGAGACAAATGGAGCCTGACAGCATGTTATGCACAGAATAGGTGTAGGACAACCATCACAGACCGTGAATGTGGCTGAAATAACTAGGTTGACCACTATTATTTGGAGTCATGTAGACAAGACCCAAGAGGGAAAAACAATCAAATGCTGAGAATTGCTCTCGAGTTGCAGTGCTTTCTCACCAGGGCTTTGCCCAGACAAAAGGACCCCACAACTTTGAATCTGGTATCTTTATAACAGACAGGAAGTAGTAAGTATAAATGAAGAGCTGCCACAAATTCAGGCCTTGACTTTCTTTACTGAAGAGTGCCTAGACTAATATACTGGATTCTATGTCATGGATTCAGTGATTCCATGACATTCCATGACAAGGCATGGATGAAAGGTTTCCTATAGAAATGACGTATTTATGTTGCCAAGTCACAGGACTCTCTGCTCTTTGAGGGGGGAGGCTTTGTCTCATGCACACTTGCAGCCCCAGCGTCTGTCACAGGACTTGGCATTTGCAATGTAAATGTTTGTGGCATAAGTCCCTGTTAATGAAGAATGTAAGAACACCATGTGAAACTAATGTGGGTCACACGGCCCACTGATTATTTCTCCTTCGCATCACCTCCATTCTCCTTCCTGTCACTACCTCTGCCTTCGTTCAGGCTCTGTTGTCCTTTCTGATTTTGGCTAAAGGTACTTCTAGACTCTCCAGGCTTTAAGAGATGTTTTCTGGCCCGGACACTGCCTTATGTAGAACACGAGTAACACATTTCTGGCATTATCTGCTTGGCATCTTGCTCTTCCTGAGGAAACTGCCCCTCCCCTCCTTTGTTCTATGGTTTCTACCAGTGTCCACACATCCTTCCATGACACCTCTCTTTAACCATACTTGTTTGTCGAAGAACGGGTGTCTGACCTAAAATTGGCCAATGAAACTTTGCCCTAGGAAATATTAAATGCGCGTCTAAGTATACCAGCCAGTTCGTCTACTGAGGCAGACATTATAAAATGCAAAATGTAAAAGCCAGTAAGAGACAAGTTTTATGCCATGTAGAGAAAGCTATCTCTAAGGAGAAAGAAAAGATGTTGCCCAACCAGAAAGAAACAGAAATTCGAGACTGAGAAAATCTGGGTGGAGTTCGAACCTCTGGCTGTAGGCACTCTGAGGCTCAGCTCCAGTCCTGCCTTTCTGGGTCTTCGCTCTTCTCTGAGTCACCAGCAACTGTGTACAGGTCATGTCTTGTATGTCCCTCCTAGTCCTCTCAGCCACAACTCCCCTATGTGGCCACGGTCTCTGCACACTTCAACCCTCCTCGTGCAGGTGCATCTGGCAGCACCTTGTACCTCCCACCCGCCTCTCTGATGCTGCTGTGTGGAACACCCCTGGGGACCCTCTCAGCTGTCACACATGTACAAGCCAGAAGTGCAGGGGAAATTAATAGTGCCTGTGGGGCCATCCTGGTCAACAGTGAGTGGAATCCAAGGGATAAATGAGTCCTGCTTTGTATTTCCTGGGAAGGCAGTTCCAAAGCACATTTTGGAAGACACCTCCGAAGGTCTCAGGGTACCCAGCCCTAGTAACCTGTGAAGTGGACAACTCAATAAAGCACCTAAGTATTTGTCTCCCCCTCCTCCCCTGTTTCACTCTGCCCTGCCCCTCACCCTTGCTCCCTGGGATTATATTCCAAGACAATCCACTTGTACACAATTTGGGCTAAAACTACTTGCTCTTGGTTCCTCATTTCCTTTTAAAACTAATTCAAGGTCTTACTTTCAAAGACACTGTCCCAATTAATGCAAAGATCTGCAATGGTTCCCTCACTGACGGTAGATTAAGACCATACAAGCAACAGAACTGAATGGGCACACACACAGAAATCTGACCCAGAGTCTGGGCGCTTAGCTACTCCGGTGCCGCGCAAATGCCTGCCACCTTCTCCAGAACGATCCTGTTCTCTCTAACTATGCGCCGTGCCGCTGGAAATACATAAAAATTCAGGCCAAAGAATCCCAGCCTTCTGTCTCCAGTATCACACCAGTCCACTATTTGCCTGTTTCTGTCCTCTTGTGAGATGCATCTGGATACTACATTTTATTTCATGGTCTGTTGTTGAATTTTAAGGTTGTCTGTAACTTTTCTTTTAAAACCAGCACTGAGATAATTATTCTAAAAATAAAACTTTCATCTCTAGCTCTGTTTATTTCTGAAGGATGATTTCTTGAAGTGAAATTATTGTGCTAATTACTGTGGATTGTCAGCAATGCCAAGTTGTTTTAAATACATTTCTAACTCCATACAAATAAGCATATGGATATAACTTAGTTTTTATTAGTAGTGATAAATAGTTTGTGTGCTTGACACACTTTTTATTGTTCCTCTATGAATTATCTAGATATTCTTTGCCATTTTGAATTGACTATTATTTTTCTTACTGATTTATATATTGTCTTCCTATATGAAATCTTCTTCTATCCTGTTTGTGATTTTTATTGTAATTGCTTTTTCTTTTACTTTTATTAGTAATGATCTGACAGCCTTATATATGTATGGAGTATTTTTCTTTTTAATTCCATTATTTACTACTTAATAAAAGATCACCCATCCTATCCTCTATATTTACTTCTTCTGTTTTCTGTTTTTTTAAATAGATTGCTAATTACATCTATTTGCTTCCCTTCCTCTTTATTTCATTATATTAGGGTGGGAACTGAATATCTAACTTAATTTTTCTAACTTAAAAAAATCTTTTTTTCTAACACTATATTCCCAGAAAGATTTACTGAATAACCTACCTACCTTTCCCTTTTCAGTTCTTCTTCTTCTTTTTTTTAATCTCAAATCTATTTCTAGGCTGTTTATCCTCTCCATCTACTGCCCATTTCTGTGACTATGTCATGGTCTTGTCATTTCCACCTAGTTCTTAAGTGCTGAAAAGGTAAAGTGAAGGTTCAAATGACATATTTTTTTCTTCCACTATGCAACCTGTTTCAGTGTCCGCAGCCTAGAAGCAGATGCCAGGCAATGAATGGTTCAAGGCCACAGTTTACTGTGGCATGGGGCCCTATGAGAGATCCTGGGGGTGGGGAGGTGGGCCTGCCATAAATCCGGACCCATGCATTGCAAATTATATTTTCACCTTTTCCAATTTCAGGCCATGTCTCAATACATTCATCCATTGGACTTCCTGAAAGCTCAAGACAAGATCTGTGATTGTCCTGTCAGTGGCAGGACAATAAGCAGTGTCAACTGCTCTGTCCTTCCTGCTCTGTGCATGCTGGTTAGTTTGTGAGCAGACAGATGAGGGACGGGCTATGAGAGCCTGTAGTCTATTCTCCAGGTTCAGCTAAAGAATCTTGACCTCCCATCCTTGGTTGCAGAGCATGCTTATATTTATTCAGTACAAACCAGCAGGATCCCCAGGAAGCAGACTTTGAGGTGGAGATAAACACACAGGAAGTTTATTGGGGAGAGCGCTGGTGGTCAATACTTCTGGGAAAAAAGGGAGAGAAACAGGGTCAGGCAGAGGGAGAAGCTGAGCTGGGGTGTAGTCGTAACAAGAACTTAGCCAACTCCCCAGGAAGCTCTGCAGCTGGGATGACCCTTTAGGACTGTCCTGAATTGGAGCGAAGAGGCTAAGCTTTGTACTCTTGCACTGACCAACCATCGACAGAAGTCTACCCTCGGAAGGGGCCTTGAGTGAGGTATGTCTCTTTAGTAGAAGCTGTAGCACTAATGGTAATTACAGAAACATAAATTTATGAGAGTCATTCATTATTGTGCGTCCCTCTCTACATCATAAGCTCCAGAAGGTAAAGGGCCATGTCTGGGTTTAACCACTATTGTAGCTTCAAAGTATAGCAATTTTTTGTTGTTGAGTTCCTGGCACATACAAAGCGCTCAATAAATAACTGCTGGGTAAATAAATGACTAGAGGAGGCAATATTCTCCTCACTGTGTATAGTGTACAGCGAAGATGGGGCACGAAGATACGGCTAATAAATGGCAGAGCTGGGATTTAAATCCACATCTCTTTGTTCCAGAGGCCACGCTCTTTCCATGATGATAGTGTCTTATCAGCACAGGCTGGGAAAACAAAATACCATAGACTGGTGGCTCAGACGAAAGAAATTTATATTCTCACAGTTAGGAAGCTGGAAGTCAAGGAGCCATCAAAGTTGATTTCTGATGAAACTTATCTTACTCTCTTGTAGAGATGCCTTCTCTCTTTGTCCTCACAGGGCTTCTTGTCAGGAGAGAGAGAGCGAGAGAGAGATCTGGTGTCTCTTCCTCTTCTTATAAGTACACCAGTTCTATCAGATGAAGGCCCCACCCTTGTGACCTCATTAACCTTTATTACCCCCTTACAGGCCCTAAATCCACTTGTGGTCCCATTGGCAGCCAGAGCTCCAACATATGAATTTGAGGGAACACAATTCAGTCTGTAACAGAAAGATTTCCAGGGTGTATTAGAAAGATACAAAGATTTACGGAGATCTACCCTAGGCAATATTCTGTGGCTCTCCAAAGCCTTCTGAACTCCTGTTATTAAATTAATGCTGCCATTTGTGCCCAATTGCATGAGAAATAAGAGAAAAATAGAAATATGTTGAAATGAAAGGTATAAAAAACTTTTAATTAATAGACAGTAGTACTTCAATATTGGGATTATCTGGTACTCTCCTAATTAGCGACTCTAAATTGCTACCAGACCATGAGGCACTTTCTTAATCACTTTTAAAATCTAATTATGACCCATATTTTCTCCTTAAAGATATTTGACTGTCAACCTTTCTTGTATTTTGCAATAGCCATGGTCTTTGTCCATGAGACTAGTCCATCTTCCATACTTGGGCTAATTTTCATCTTAAGAGGAAAATAGGGCCTTGTTACTTCCGTGCTTAACCATTCCCTACAATCTCACTTTTCCTTGCAGCAGTGGTTCTAAAACTTCACTGTGCATCAGAATCACCTGCAGGGGTCATTAAACCACAGCTTGCTGTGCCCCACCCCCTCCCAGAGAGTTTCTGATTCCAGATGAGCCTGAGAATTTCTAACTTATTCCTGAGTGATGCTAATGCAACTGATCCTGGGACCACACCTTGAGAATCATCACCCTGCAAGTAAGGCCAACCATAGCTCTTGTCTCTGTCTGGCTCCAGTTATCCTATCTTGCGTATCCCTCTCCCTCTCATCATTCTGCACCCCTTCCTCCTAGACCCAGTATATCTTACAATCTACCCATATATTTTCACCATACCTGGGACACTTTAGACACTGTCAAAATTCCTATCTTTATATCCTGGCAAAGTCAATGTACTACCTAGCTCGCATATCCCGCCTCTCTACAGCCTTCTCTTGCGCTCTTTGTGTTGCAATATGATTCCACATGTTGTGTTTATATCTTCATTTTATATTAATGCTTTCTCTTGATTCTCTCCAAGAATGTCTCCTTCACTAGACTATGGGCTTGGCTTTCCAGGGACCGCGCATCACTTCCTTTTATGTTTTGCATGATTCACATAGTACCTGGAAAGAACAGCTGCTTTGTATATGTTGAATTTGTGTTTAACTTAAAGTTAACTCAGTTTAATTATTCATAAAAGGTTTAAACTATTTGTGAGGTAAGGTAACACTGACTTTTCACAAGATTCCTTTCATTCTGTTAGGATCTGAGACCCTACCAGAGAGCATTTCCGTGTCAGCAATTGCCCATATGGCTCCCTTACTCACTAGCTGTTACCTTCAGCATGTGTCGTAGCTGACCTCCACTCCATTCTGGTGACCAGGCTCTTATCCGGCCCCCTCCAGCATTCTCTTGGGCTCACACATTTGCTTCTTGAAGTGTGGACTGGGTGTCAGCTCACTGGAAGGTTCCTGGACTCTACTTCCTACCAGAATACCACAGCCACTCTGCTTGATCTATTTGGCTCACTGAAACTGGCTGGAACCACTAGACAAACGGTCCATTCAGCAGCACTCACTGTAGTATGGAGAGAGGCTTCTGATTGGACCTTGCTCCTCACCTTCCCTCTTCCCTAGTGCCCACTCATCCACACTTTTCCACTAACCCTGAATCCTTATTTCACTGTTCTTCAACTCGTTCTTCTATTAGTTCTTCGACTCAGGGTTTGCATGAGACAACAGAGTTTAACATCATCTACTCTCCTTCTGCTTCAAACTATTTCTTATTACATCCTGAAATTGTAAAGGGTAAAAAAACTCTGGGCTGGAAAAAAATTAATCACAACCCACCTGTGAAAAACTGCTAATGGCTTCTTCAGTTTACCATCAAGAGGGCAACATAAGCTGGGTTTTCAGAACATATGAACAACTCAACTCATCATTAATTATACTAGAAGTATATAGCATCCCAATTATAAAAATTATCAGCCACGAAAAACTGCATACCCTGTTTATTTTCAGTGTGAAATAAACCTTCAATTTGTAGATTATTTTTACTTTGTAGGTTGGGTTTAAGTAAAAATGATAGTATGTTTCTCCCACAAGCTAAATAGGTTAAAAACAAAAAAGAACAAACTGTCAACTTGTAGAAACCAGATGCAAGAGATGATAGCAAAGCCGCTAAGGCAAGTTCCAAATGCAACGTTTTAACTGTATTTGGCTTAAATAAATTCTGTAAAGAAAATTTCTTGCCCTCAGGAATTGCCGTATTTCTCACTTCTATGAGGAGCTTGATTTTATCTCTAAGAGATGAAATTCCCTGAAGTTTGTAATATTCAATAATTATTTATAACAAACCAGAAGAATAGGTGATGAACATTATTTTCCAGTGCTTAACTGCTTTTCTAATTTTGACTTTTTGATCTCGTCATTCAAGAATTACCTGTTTTCTCAGTTTCCAGTTGGATAGTGATATTGCCTTCCCCTACAAGAGGAATAAAACAATTTTGAGATGCCACTCAAAATAAAATGGGAACAGTAATTCCCACTAATGCCTGACTTGCAGTGTTGTCAATATTAAATAAAGAAATAATTATGGAATTGCTGGCTAATGCATGGCACACAATTTGTGGTCACTAAATGTTAGATGTCTTATAATAGAACTTTTGCAGTCTGTGAATTCCAGAAATGCCCCCAGGGGTGTCCAACCTGTGGCCCAGGATGGCTATGAATGCAGCCCCCCCACCAAAAATCATAAATTTACTTAAAACCTTATTTTTTTTGCTCATCAGTTTTTGTCAGTGTTTTTGTATTTAAGGTATGGCCCAAGACAACTCTTCTTCCAGTACAGCCCAGACATGCCAAAAGTCTGGACACCCCTGCTTAGATATTGATGAGCTCACTCTTGGGAAATGGAAGTGGCTATACTTTCTTGCCAGACAGAGCGAATTCTCCGTGGAGTGGTCTCAAGAGAATATTGGAACACAGTGACCAATAGGCCACATCCAGTGTTCTAGAAAGACTGTGGGAGGGGAGCTGATGAAATCTGGCACCTTAAGGGATGTGCCTTCTCCACAATTCAAAACAGAATTGCATTCGCTAAGAGGAGGTTTACTGTCAAGAGATGAGACAAGTAGAAAATCGTTAAAACTGATGCTCCCATGAATGCATTTGGACATCTCCTCCCCTCTCATTTCAGCCCCTCTGTGGCAGGCAACACAGCTGCCCACTGCGCTGGTCCCCACCTATCCTATTTGAAAGCCCCTTTTTTTCTCTGGACCATACTGAAACTATCTATACTCAGCTACTTCTCTCACGAATTCTACTTTTTTTTCTCTCCCTCAATAACCCTCTTCCATTTTGAAATGCTTGATTTTTTCATTATATTTGATCTTGAGCCTCTGGCCTTCTCTGTTGCCTTTTTCTTAGATAATTTATCTGTTTGGGGGATGCAACTGTTGCCTTCTATTTGGAAAGTTTCCAGATATTACTCCAGTTCTGATTTCTCAAGTTTCAGGTTTGCATGCCCAGCTCTCTACCAAATAATTTTGATGTCATACTGATACCTAAACTCAGCCAATTAGAAAAGACTTATTTTCTGTCATCCTCATTCTCAGAACTCAGACCATGCCTGACATCTCAATCATCTTTGAATCTAAGTTCTGCATTTCACTTTCCAAATGAGAATTATGTTGTGTGACCTTCTGTAATACTCTATGTCTTTCTTTCCTCACGGTCCCCACATCTCTTCCTACCTGGACTATTTTTGTAGCTTCCCAACTACTTCAGGCCTCTAGGATTTCTTGTCTCCAACTCACTCTATGCACCTCGGCAAGATTGTGCCTTTAAATTTTTTTAATTAAAATTTTTTTTTATAGTTGTTCAATTACAGTTGTCCCCATTCCCCCCCCCCCATTACTCTCCCTTGCCCTGCCCACCCCTTCTCTCTCACATTCAATCCTTTCCCTTCCCCAATTGTCCTTGTCCATGGTTCCTTTATACATGTTCCTTGATGACCCTTTCCCCTTCTTTCCTCTGTTGTCCCCCTCACCCGTCCCCTCTGGTCACGGTCAGTTTGTTCTTTGTCTCCATGTCTCTGGTTCTCTTTTGCTCGCTTATTTTATTGGTTAGATTCCTTAAACCATTTTCTATCTAACCATGTTATTGCTTCCTGAAAGCCCTTTAATGACTTCAGATTTTCCACAGGTTAATTTCGAAACTCACAGGCCAAGATGCTTACATCTTGCCTAACCTGATTTTATAATCCCACTCCTTCCCACTTATCAATATCTCCCTGGTACCCCAATTCATTCCATTTATAGGGCATTTCAAAAAGGCAGTGGCTCTTTAAAGGAAGGGAAAAACGGAGCCCTAAGACCTGCCTGAGATACTTTGCTTTCTCTCCAAGACACTTCCTCATGATTCAAAAAGTAAAAGACAGAAAACTGTACTTGAATAACAATTAAAAATATATATATATAAAAAACCCTTCTTTAGAGTCTCAACTTGATTCCACAAATAACAAATGGCACTAGAATTCTAGAAGGTATCTCTAGTTTTTTTTCTTATGTCCCACATGATCTGAACACTGAGAATTGGAAAATTTCCCAAGTTTTTTATTTATTCATAAAAAGTTCATAA
>PVKM010028481.1:0-18266 GCA_004027735.1 Carollia perspicillata
CAAAGCCCCAGAGCCAATACTTTTAAGCAACCAAGAGATAGCCAACCTATCAGATGCATAGTTCAAAACACTGGTGATCAGGATGCTCACAGAATTGGTTGATTTTGGTCACAAATTAGATGAACAAATGAAGGCTACACTAAGTGAAATGAAGGAAAATGCACAGGGAACCAATAGTTATGGGAAGAAAACTGGGACTCAAATCAACGGAGTGGACCAGAAGGAAGAAAGAAACAATCAAACAGAAAAAAATGAAGAAACAGAATTCAAAAAAATGAGGAGAGGCTTAGGAATATCCAGGACATCTTTAAACATCCCAACATCTGCATTATAGGAGTACCAGAAAGGGAAGAGGAAGAGCAACAAGTGGAAAACTTATTTGAACAAAAAATAAAGGAGAATTTTCCCAATCTGGCAAAGGAAACAGACTTCCAGGAAGTCCAGGAAGCCCAGAGAGTCCCAAAGAAGGTGGATGTAAGGAGGAACACACCAAGGCACATCATAATTACATTAGCCAAGATTAAAATGAAGGAGAGAATTCTAGAAGCAGTAAGAGATAAGAGGACAGTCACCTACAAAGGAGTTCCCATCAGATGTCAGCTGATTTCTCAAAAGAGACCATACAGGCAAGAAGGAGCTAGAAAGAAGTATTTGAAGTCATGACATGCAAGGACCTACAACCAAGATTGCTCTATCCAGCAAAGCTTTCATTTAGAATGGAAGGGAAGATAAAGCGCTTCTCAGATAAGGTCAAGTTAAAGGAGTTCATCATCACCCAGCCCTTATTATATGAAATGTTGAAGGGACTTATCTAAGAAAAAGAAGATAAAAAATATGAACAGTGAAAGGACAGCAAACTCACAGTTATTAACATCCACATCTAAAACAAAAGCAGACTAAACAGTCACCTAAAACAGAGCAGAGCCACAGAAATGGAGATCACGTGGAAGGTTAGCAACAGGAGAGTTAGCAATTGGGAGGGACAAAATAGACAAGGAGAAGTTAAGAACAGCATAGGAAATGGAGAAGTCAAAGAACTTACACGCACGATCCAGGGACATGAACTATGGGGGGTGCTTGCTGGAGGGAAGAAGGGTGCCAAAGAAAGTGGGGCAAAAGGGGAAAAATTAGGACAACTATAATAGCATAATCAATAAAATGTACTTTAAAAAAGAAAAGGAAAAATAACCAGGTATTTTAGCACTACTCAACAATGTATCCAATTGTTTTATTTCACTTAATTTGTAATTTAAGAATCTTTTTTCTTCCCATAAACTGTTCTTACAAACATTGCTCTTGACCCAAATAAGTAGAAAATATTAGAATGGATATTTGAGTTTCTAAAAAGTAATAAAATGAAAGTCAGGAAAAAAAACTTCATACCAAATAAATAAGGAGATGACAAGGTGGTTGCCTGGGAAAGGACACTATTCATGTCCACTTGGCTCCAACTGGAGATGATCGTTAGAGAAAATCCATTACTTGAGTACATTTTTTATCAGCTCACAGCCAAACGTTTTATTTTTTTCAAGCAAAACCAAGTGCAAATTGTGTTTGTTTTTGAAATTATGATCTCTACTTTACAAGTGAAATTCCACACACCAAGTGTGAGTTTATTTTGATAAAACCACATTTCAGATTTTACATGCAACTATAAAATCAGGACATGTGGTGTGGGGTTTTCATAAAAGTCAAAATCTGGTAATTAGCACCAAAACTGTTTTTTGAAATTTAAAGTATGGAAAATAATAGAAATAAAAGCTCATGGAAATGCCAAGAATTTCTGCTTTTGCTGAATCCTACCCAAATACCACAAAACACCAAGGTGATACACATTTTCAATCTATTATATCCTGCTTATTAAGAAACAACAAACAAACAAACAAATAAGAAATATAAACTTATTTTTGCAACACTGTTATTTCTATAAAGGGTTTTCCTGGTTTTAAATAGTTCAAATGTGAAGTTGAGCTTTACAATTGGGAGACTATACTATGGACCTGACCACATACTTTGACCTTTAGTCAAAGAAAGAAAGAGAGAGAGAGAGAGAGAGAGAGAGAGAGAGAGAGAGAGAGAGAGATTGAATAAAATGTTTAAAGATAGTTCCATTGCACCTAAATAGGTAACTGGATGAGAGCCAAGCAAATGACACAAAAGTAAGTTAGGGTGAATTACAGGAAGGACTAGATTGCCTAAACTTCTACCCCTCTGACAGGCATTCACTTTTGTCCCTGTTTGTACGGTGTGCGTGTGTGTGTGTGTGTGTGCATTTTTAAAATCTACATTGGTAGGTTTGCAGCCCGCATTGGAGGGGGATGCCTGATTTTGTTGATTTCAGTACTGTTTTACCTTCTATTCCCAAGGGCTCCTTAGTCCCTCAGCAGCAGCGGCCTGCATTTCTTTGTATGCTGCATTTCACCCAACGTATGTAAGTCTCTCCCCCAATTCAACATTTGTTGAACATCAGATATGTCTCAACAGCAGTCAAAATAGGAATGATGCTCTATTATAGATCAAATGTGAACTAAATAGTTGACACCAGTTTTTTTAAAAACAGCCAACATCTTTTATTTTGAATAGTACATGCTGTTTTTTATAGAAAGTAAGTCAAACTTTTAGTTATTTAGGAAAACCATTTTAAATACTTAAGGGAAATTAACTTCTAGTGAAATACCCCAAAATAATTTCTTAGAAGATAATGTCACCTAAGAGACTAACTATAATAAAATACTGACATTCTAGTATATGTATGAGAAACATCTAAATACATAACATCATCAATTTTAAGACATTTAACATTGTCAACACAATATTTTTATATGTATGTATTCATCACATATAAATGGGGAAGTAACAGAATTTTGTTAGACAAAAAAAAAAAGTTTTAAATTCGATTAAATACCAAAAGGTTTTAGATGTTTAAAGGTAACTTATACTTGATGATACAAAAAATATAAAATTGATGTCTAGCCTTTATACAACAAGATATAAATGTGTTTCATTAATTAAAGGAACCCAGATTATTTATGTTGCAGTTTCCAAATTATTTTTCCACCCAAATTGCATCATTCTATCTTCTTGATATTGAGTTTGAGCAAAATTATTTAGCTAGGCACTGGGTATGTGAAGTCATGTCGCCATCTGGGACTATCAGAACAAAATGTGGAGAGCCCAGCATCAGCAGCCAAACGATAGTCCCACTGCCCAGAATCACTTATGATGTCTCCAAGTGGCCTCAGATGTTTAATGTGTCCCTCTTTGGCTGCGCGTGCACAGCACAGAGTAAGAAAATCATCTGTGGTAGAAAAAAAGCGAAAGCTGGATTTCACAACTCTTCAGCAGGGTAGAAGGACTTTACCACTTGGACACTTGGGCAGACCACTTCACGTTGTGGGGCTGTTTCCTATCCGTACAATAAAGAAGTTTTATTAGATGATCAGTTCAGTTTGGGTCAGGGAGTATTTCTTTATCACCTATTGTATTAGGTGCTAGGGGTACAATGAATACGACGTCCCTGTCCTGGTGGAACCTTCAGTCTAAAGGGGAAACTATACATAAACAGATCACTTTTAGATAATATAAGATGAAGGGGAACATGGACAGGGCTCTGTAGAAACCTAATTTTCAAAAGTGATTTTGAGGAAAAAGTGATTTTCCTCAATACTTTTTCATTGATAAGAAGAAATATTACACCCTCACCTCAGGCAGGAGGAGAGAATGTTAAAAAGAGTTGGGGGGAGGCCATGGGACAAGAGCCATGGTTTTTGCTTCCAAGAAGAGACAAGGGAAAAATTGGGAAGAGAAGCCAAGAAAGCTCACATTCAAATGACTTAATTATCTCTCAGCTGGCTTGTGCAATGCAGAAGGGATCTATCTGTCCAACTTGGCCTCTGAGCAGCCACAGAAAAGCTCTGTCTCCTTTCCTAGTAAACACTGTTTTTGCACTGAACAAATGAACATATAACTCTGGCAATTGTTAAAGTTGTCAAAGAACTGAAAAGGTGTGTTTGACCTTGTTCCAGCCCAAATGTAAAGGATGTTCCTGAGAATTTCGTACGTTTCAAAAACCTTCCCTCGGCCAACTATTTCATTTTTAAACCCCATAAACCCTTCAGGTTGAATTGCTAGTAAAAATGCAGTTTTTCATATGCTATAATTTAATACGGCTGCCTCTGACCCCTTTCCTTTGCGGAAGTCCGAATAACTGTGAAGGACTACCTAGGTAGCTGGGGCTGCATGGATGTTTTCACTCCCCTGGATCGCTCAGAAGAGCAACACACACACTGATAACTTCTGCTGCCAAGATGCTGAAGGTAACAATAATATCTAAATAAGAAGATTGAAGGTTTTCCTGAAAATGGATAGGATATAATCTTGATGTTTTCAATACTCTTCTCGCTGTGTGTTGGGTTCAGTGCTTCAAAACGGGAAAATATATATCCGAGAGTGGAGGAGGAGAAGTCGCTGCCAAGCACATGTTGGTAAATTGCCAGCTGAAACAAAGTTGTGATGTTGGTGACAACAAGATTGGTTTCCAGAGGATATTTAGAAAGCAGAGAGCCTGGCTTTGCTATCACTTCCCTCAGGAAGGACCTGGATGAGAGGCCACAGCACATTACCAGCTAGTATCCTGCTTCCAAACATCTGGATTCCTACTCTGATCCATTTAAAAATGATTTAGTCATTGTGGCTTGTTGTTTGCGGAGATTTCAGCCAAGAGAGAAAACAGCCACATCTTCTCCAGACATCTATTTCTTAGCTTCCTCTACCACAGTATTTTTAAAAGATTCAAAAGATCTTGCCTTTAAATTCCTATTCCTTCTTACAAACAAATTTAACATTTAAATTTTTGCTGGTTGTCTTTACTGTGTACCCTTTCGAATCAAGTGTAAAAGGAAATTCAAGCAAACATGTCAAAAAAAAAAAGAATGTTTTTGCCTCTGTTAAACTCAAAGAATTAAGAGCAAAATGTATTCAGGGTTTGAATTATACAGAAAGTTGACTTATTGTTAGTATTTTGTTGGTATGGAACAGTGAATCTGTTTTTACACCAGAATCACTAGGGACGTTTTTCAGACTAGACACTCTCAGGCCGTAGCCCAAACCTGTGAAAGCAGATGAGACAAGCACGATCTGGGATGTTATTTGACCCAGTCAGTGGCTTTGTGGTTGTTTCATTTGTATTATTTTATAAGGTGTACATCTTACACATCTTATAAGGTATATTGTATATCTCTGCTGTATAAGTTCAATTTTATCATTTTTTAAAAGTGTAAGGTACAAATAAGCAAGAAATGTTTTTTACCAAGATCACCTGCCAAAATTGACACTATTGACCATGAACAGCTCCACTATTTATTAAACTTTTCAAACAAAAAAAGAATACCCTATGGTTAATAAATACATCTAAGTGGGCTGGTCATCGCTGATTCCGAGAAATGCAAGTTAAAAAACTGTACTTATGAAATATCAGACTTCCTCGAGTCATTTTTTCTCAGTCTCCACCTCTCTGTAAATTTTGTTGACCTTTGGAATGTTCCCTCTGTGTCTCTTCTACTCTAACTCTATCAGCTGTTACAGGAAATCTCGCGGAGTTCCAGCTCTACTCTAGCGTCCCAGAGATATCTCAAAAACAACAGAGAATAATCCATGATCCCTAAGCTCACCTCCAACCTCTCTTTCTTCCTGTACCCCCTACTTCACTGAATTTGTTCATTGATAAACTTTTATTGTGTGCCATACTTGAAATATATTCTCAGATCCATTGCTAGTTTCTGAAGACACAAAGATGAATAATACATGTCTACCTCACCCTAGCAATGTACTTGGGATACAATAGGTACCCAACGAAAGATAAGTGAATAAATTCATCATTATATCCTCAAGGTATTTACAATCTAAGGGGTCCACCAGCTCGTATTTCAGAACACAGCTCTAATACTTGGGCAAGAGTTCCCAATAGTTGATTAAACAAATACCTATGTATGTCGTATGAAACTGACTACGTCACTTTGAGATCCAATATTACCTCAGCGATCTGGACTATGGGTTGATCCAGGTTGTTGACTCTGTTAAGGGGATATAGAAATTGTGAGGCTTTCATCCCTCTGCTGAATTACCCAGGATACAGGAAATAACTCTCCACTGAAACGTGATATTAATATTCTAATCGGCAAGATAGGATTATTAGCAGGCTCTGGAGTCAGCCTGCTTGAGTCTGAATCCCAGCTCTGTCTTTACTACCAAGCGACCTTGGTAAATCACCCACATCTGCACCTCCCCGCTCACTGGAAGTGTTAAGAGCTGTAATGATAAAAACACAAAGGTTGAACAGGCCATCGTGTGCAAAGTTTTTACTACTATGCCCAGCACAAAGAAATTGATCCACACATGAGGGCGACTGTAATTCATCCAGCAAATATATATTAAGCACCTGCTGTTTGATTGATGGGCATTAGGAATTCATTAATGAACAAAGTAAATATGATTGCTTGCTCCATGCAGTTTTCAGTACAAAAAAAAAGAAAGAAAGAAAAACAGCAAATATATTAAAAATATATATTCCTTTAAAAATTACTGTTTTTTGTTTTAATTGGAGATCTGTTCCATTTCTCTGGAAGTTATATGGCTCTTCCTTGTACACCTCCCAAGAGAGTATCTAAACTGACAAGAGAAGACCCCCCGGCCCCCCGAAATGCTGTTGTGTAATCTGGTCTATGAGTTCTGAGCCGTAAATGAGGTGACAAGCAGCAAATAGCTTCACAGCGCTGTTTCGAATCTAAGTTAATGCTATCCCATCCAACCTGCCAATCAATCTCCTTTCCCATTTCATTTATTTTCTCTCTATTGTTGTAAATAACAAATACATGGAAAAATAGGAGAAAAAGATGAAAGAAAGATGTTTCTGAAACAGAGAAAAGAGAAAGACACATACATAGAGAGAGAGACAGTCTGTCCAGAGTTGAGCCAGAATATTTATGGGATAGTTTTTTTCATCTAAAACTAAATTGTAATTACTTTAGCATATATACCTCACTCTTTCTGTAAAGGAAATCAATTCAAATTACAGTTCCTCTATGGTGGTGAAATAATGTTTCTATTTTAAGGCAATAAGTACTTTATGGAAAATAAAGAAGCAATGTGAATGTGTAAGAGAAAACCAGCACCGGGCTTTTGATTGTCTTAGCCCCTCCCCCCCTCGAGTGTTCTTTCCTCACAAAGTGTATCACAGAGAGAAAAGGAACATTCTCTCACACTAGTCATCAATTATTTATTGCATGCTTTAATTATTTGTGGAAATTCTTGACAGCTCCTTCTTCGGCTGGTTCTACTGACAGTAGAGTTTATACATTCAGGAAAAGGAGGATAAAGTACCAACTTGAGAGGAGAAAATCAAGCAGGCAGCTGAGTGGCTCTGAACTTCATAGCTGCAAACTTAGAAATAATTTGATTTAAGGAGAATAATTACATAGGAAAATAGAAAAAAATGGTGCTAATGATACAATTTCACTTCTTTCCTAGGAGATAGGTTCTACTGATGAAAAGAAGATAGCCAAGACTCGCTAGACTTAGCAGTTGCCTGTCACTCTGCTCCACATGGCATGGCATGGCCATCTCTGACTACAGGAGACCCTCATTCATCCCTAGAGAAAGACAGAATTCCATTCTGGTACAAGCGCAGAGTGGTGATAATATAATTATCAGGAAAGTTAACTGGCAGCATAGAGATGTATTTAAGTCTGTTCATTTGTTCACATGTTTATTCATTTTCTGATATATAGAGTGCCAAGCACTCTATTAAAATTAAATATCAGGTTGAGAGATTATTAAATAATTTCATTTGAATGAATGGACACTTGAACCAAAAAAGTGGTTCTAATACTTTCCTAATTCCCGCAAGTCTGTTTATTCAAATCATGAAGTAGTTGTTTCTTTGTTTTGGTACTGGTTTTAGGTTTGGTTTATTGGGGTTCTTTTAATCTTTGTTGTTGTTTACCTGTTTTGATTTGTTTGTTTGTTTTCAGGTATGATCAATGATGCCCCCCTATTGGTACACGGAGATTCCCCCTCTCGTCTTAATAGGACTTGTTGGCTGTCCAAAATAAAACATATTTTGAGACTTCATTCAAGGTTTTATTTTTTTTACATACTGGAAATACAACGTTATCCTGATTCTAAACAAAAAGAAATGGGAACGACGGCAACACACAAGGTCTCGCCACTGAACGTTGTGATGTGACTGCAGCAGCCTCGTATTTGAAACTCCGTAAGGAAACAACTGTGCTCCAAAACAGCTAAATATGCACGTCCAAATAAAATGAAGATTGTTTTAACTGTCATGTTCACTCCAAAGCCTTTTCATCTCCTTCAGCATCCCAAAGATCAAGCCCACATTCTGCCTAGCTCCATAACAAACTGGCAAAAACATTGCCCCACTGACCTCACGGTTTCATTCTTTTGTTGTTGTTTCTAGCATCCGAATGAGATCTATCATTACTGGAGACTATTCAGTTCTGTTCTAGCTACTTTAAACACAGTATCGCTACTTTTATAACAGAATAAAATGGGGATTGTTGCTGTTCTCATTCTACAGAATAAAAAATTGAGGCTCAGTGAGGTTACGAATCACAGTACGCTAGAACTGGTTAACAGTAGAGCAGGGTCTTAATATGCCTGGCTCAAAAGCATGTGTGTTCAGAGTTTTACTTATTTGTTCTTCCTTTCATAAAAATTTGACCTTAACGAGTGCCACAATGACAATTACGATTCCACTAAATTTCTACCAAAATGGAAAATTGCTCCTGGTTTCGCCGTCTTTTACAGTAGCTCCCTAGAGGATCTCTTCCAGCAGCTTCTGACAATACAATGAGCGTACAAGACAGGCATTATCTGCTCCCCACGCACACATGCGCCAGAACCTGGAGTTTCCTCATTGCCTTGCACATCACACTCTTCGCTTTGAAGAGAATCCCATTTTCCCACCTGCATCCATCATTCATCTGTCATCCCATTCAACTAGTGAGATTTTTAACTAGATGATTTTTTTAAAAAATCTTTCTTGGCTAACCTTGTCTCTCAAGGTCTTTGTTTGCTTGGACTCGAGTTTTAAAGCTCAGCTCATTCTCTTGCTCCGGTTCACCCCCCTGGGAGTAGCAATTAACACAGGCACCTGTTTTACCGGTTTTGCTTTTTACATATTAAAAGGCAGAAGCAACCTTTTGGGGTTGATGTATGCTTCCTTTTGATCTTAGAGGAACCACACAACAATATCCATCTGCACAACCTGAGCTCAGTCATTCAGGAATGGTTTAGGGAGGAAATTTCCAGGTGCTGTAGCTTGGGGTTTGAGGAAGGACCCATACAGCAAGAGTGTGACCCCTTCTCAGGTACTTGTAGGAGCAGCAGATGTACTCCGCCGAAATCTCACCCTCCTCTTCTGATTCACGGGATGAAAGTGCCTCTAAAGAGGAACAAAGACCTGTGCTATCACAAAGCATAGCATTTTCCCATTGCATTTGAAAGAAGACTTTGCTCTTTCAGTTTTGCTAAGATTACACAAAAATGTAATTACCTCCGCCCTATTCACCGGGGAAGCTAAGAAGTGAATGTTAATGCAGCTGCATTGGGAGAGGAAAGCTACTGAATGGTAAAAATACTTTTTCTCTGAATCCAAAAATTCTTACTGGGTTCATCCGTTATAATCAACCTCGGCAGCATAGAAAAGTGGTGCACATTTTTTGCCCTGCTCTAGAACCCCGCAGTTGCTGCATATGGGAGTGTGAATGTGTTTATTTTTATTTATCTTATTTTATTTTATTTTACTTTTTTTGTAACAGCTTCTGCTTTATTACATATGCAACCCTGCCACACCTGCAAGGTGATGCCCCCTCCCTCCAAAGTGTTATCTTCTTGATATCGTCTCCTTCTTGAGGCCACTGAACTGCACCTGTTTTCTTCTGGAGTAGAGTAGATGGAGTACCTGGAGCAGGCAGTGAGCAGGGGGAGATCTCTCATTGATAATCACAGTGCTCTTACAGGAATTTACACTTAAATCAGTACCCTTAGGGAGTTATGAAGGGTTTTCAGGATGGGTTGGAGGCTGCACCTCATTCAAGGTACAGGATGGAAAGAACTATGGCTGGTCTATCTTGGGATTCAGAATATAGAGAAAAGGAGCACATTCTGGGAGTTAGTGTGAGTGGTTCACATCCTCCCCAAACTTGTCCTGGTGGGTGATGTCCTTCACATCTAGGAGAGCCTGGTGGTGGACATAGGTGTGACATAACCAACAACAGGTAGACAGGGGCAGTGTAGCTGAGGTATATTTAACCCTTGTGGTACTAGAACCTATGAGCAGTGATGTAACGACCACAGTACACCACATAGCAAGACAGACCCACCCAGTTTTCCTGGAGTGCTCTACAGTCCTGACAAGGTTGGCTTCTGTACAGTCCTGCTTCAGGAATGGGGCATACTGCCACCAAATGGGAATGCCAGGACAGTGTCATCACAGCATTAATGTGGCCTGGTCAGCTTTCCAAAGGCCTGCATCAGCACCAAATCATCCATGTCTTGACCTCCAGCTGCCTATCCCAGGATCCGAGACTTTGGGACCTCCTGAGTCTCATCATCTAGTTCCAGGATTTTGAGATTCAGCTTACTGTGGGGTGTCTGGGGTGTGGCTCCTTGCATGGGTGCATTCAGAGGAGTCTGGTTGTCAGTGCATGAGGCCCACATCCCAGCCTCAACCTGGGCCTTTCTCATTTCTGTTGATGTTATAGTGCAAAGGTTTTGTAACTTGATTTTCTCTTTTCCACTTTTTCTCTAGTCTGCCTAGAAGCCTTGTGAATACCCAGATGTTTATTCTCTGCAGATAAAATTTGGTTCAGGGCTAGCTTTATTTTAGAAGTTCAATCAAGTAATATAAGTTTGGGGTCTTAATGAGAACTTAAAATTTTGATTAGTATCCCAAGGCTGAGGTGCTTAAACCATTTTATAAATTAGAATAAAGTTTCAGGCCAGGCAATTGAGGGAAATAATGTGTGTGCGTTTTAATGAAGTAAAATTAGAGTAGGAATAATTCTGGTTGTCTAGCAGTTGACCTTATCATTGTAATAACCACCTTTAACATGGAAAATTTATTTGTCCTGGTGAAAAATAAAAGCTTTTAAGTGGTTTTTTTAAAAACGACAACAAAACCCTTGTACTTTAAATTGTTAAGGACAACAAGAGTAGGGAATGAAGGAAAAAAGATAATAAAATGGAAATATTGATAGCAGTTTACAAAAGTGCACCAAATAATAGAGGTGATGTATGTACAATACCATAGGACCAGACACGTACTTCTGTGTTATATTCAGATTACATGGCATTTTGAGATAGAGACTATCACTTCTTTGAGGCTAACAACAACTCTAGGTAGATATCTAGGATGTCTGGGAACAGTATTAGAACTAAATATAAAGTAAGTTGAGGTCAACCAACTTTATTGAGCAGCAACTATGTGCTAGGCCCTGCAAACAATGCTGAAGATACAGTGGTGAGGAACAAATGCCCAGCTGTGGGTTGAGAAAGCAGTTTGAAAATATGTACAGCCCAAATCTCACCAAAACTATGACAAATCATTTTTTTTCTACAAACAGACATAAACCCCAAAAATGTGGGCCCTGAGGGAAAAGATTTGAGCAATAAAATGTTCAAAGTCAGAAAGAATGTGGACCAGGAGTAAGAAACCTAGAAGACAAGAGGAAGCCCAATCTCAAGTGGACAGTGGAAAAACTGAGAACGACACAACCTGTATGTGATACCACCACTGATACTGCAAATGAGACACGGACGCCCATATTCACAGGCTCGACTGAGCAAGGGAGCAGACGTTTCTTTTTCTATGGAACAAAGAAGTGTCCTGGCCCTGGACCATGGTTTAGGAGTTTCCATACTCTGCTGCCAAAGCAACCTGAGTTCTCCCTGTATTTTAGTGAGGTGAATTATTCCGATGAAACTAGCTCCCTGGTCAGTTCTGAAAAGCAGAAAGAAAGGGTGGCAGTAAGACCAAATGAAAAAAAAATCTCTCTCTCCTTTGGGAAGATTGCTGAAGATTTTAGAGCAATGGTTAGATCCTTCTTTACTTTCACTCTCACATCACCACTACCCCTGCCAAAAGACTAGAAGTTTATTCTCTGAAGAGAGGAAAGAGTCATTGACATAGTGGAACAGATGGCTGCCATATTGAAAAGAGAAAAATTAAGTGTCCATACATGTTCTATGCTAATTGAAGATGGCCTCGCCCCTCCTCCTCCATGTGACTCCTAAAGCCATGGCAACTAGACTTTAGCTCTCTAAGCAGGGGAAGGTGACTTCTCTAGAGTCCTCAATGACTCTCCTCCCACAAATAGACCTAAAGATATTGACACAAGAAACTCCTAAAGAAATATCTTGCCCGGGTGATCTGGCAATGAAACTCAAATTCAGATAGCTCTTCCCACGCCCTCAGCTTGTTAATGCACCCATCTTAGTCATGAGTAGACAACCAAGAACAACTAGACATATGAGATAAACTTCTAATAGGAAGCCTAGAGGTTAAAACAAATAGAGCAAACAAACAAACAAAAAGCAACTTGGAGAAAACAAACTAGGTAGGGGGAAAACATCAACAATAACAATGCAGCAACTAACATTACAAGTCCCTAAGAGATAAGAAAATACATTTACCTATGAAACAAGAAGTGAACACTGTAAAAAAATTACTGACAAAAAAGGACTTTGGGAATTTAGTGATATTATAGAAAAAAAGTGAAAACCTCAACAGAGGGCTGAAAGACAATGCTGGCTCAATTGTCATAAAAGTAAATTAAAAACCAATGAGATGGAAAGCGGGAGATAAAAATTATGAGCATTATATCTAAAGTTTCAAGATTTAAATAATAGGTTTTCAGAGCGTAAATACAAAGAAAACACAGGGGAGACATCATCAAAGAAAGAACGCAAGAATATTTTCCACAACTGCAAACCATTAAAAAAAGGCCCATAAAGTGCCCAGCAAAAGAGATGAAAGTAGATAAGTAGATTCATATCAAGGCAAGTGACTGTGAAATTTCAGAACCCTGAGAGCAAAAGTTCCACAACCTTACGGAAAAAAATCAGGGCGCATCTAAAGAAAGAGTAATCCGAACGGCATACTGGAAGCAAGAACGCAGTAGAGTAATGCCTTCAAAAGTCAGAAGTAAAGGTACTTCTAACCTGTAATTTTATACCCAGGCATATGCTCAATCTAGTGCCAGGGTAAAATAAATACAATTTTAGACATGCAGCATACAAAAAGAAAACGTGCCTCCGTTATGAAGAGGGTGAAAAACATCTGTCACCAAAATATGGGAATAAACCAAGAAATCAGGAGCGAAGAAGAGAAGGAAAAAGAGAGGCAGAAGGAGCATCCAACACTGAACAGGAAGCAAGGGTATCAGCCAGGACGGGAGAAGCGGCAGAAGTCCCTCTTTCGGACGGGAGCCGGGCAGTGCGGCAGACGGGTACAGGGGGCTGCCGCCACACCGTGCGTGACTTTCCCATGTTTTAATCTAACTGAAGTACTGAAACATGTGCTCTTTTAAATAAGGGAGTAAACTCAAGAAGGAGGCATGCTTCAAGTTCAGGAACCAGGTAAATAAATCAGAAGACAGGTGAAGGGAATCCCAAGCATGACTGAGAAGGGGAAACAAGGTATTATCTGGGAAGTTCAGATGACAGAATCTCTCAAAGAATTTCTCTAAGAAGAAAAGTAACCCTAAATGTCTTAATGTTACGAAAAACAATGCTAAAGGGCTAATAAAAACTACGGAAAGATTGACGTCAAATGGAAACAATTATTAACTTTAGTAAAAATAAAAACTAAGAACGGAAACAATCCTATGACAATGCTCTTTGTAAAAAATAATGGCCCAGGCATAGTAATGAACAATAAACAATAAATTTTCATAGTAGTGAAAATAAAGTGCGACACAGTGGTAAATCGCAGAAAATTAAGTCTAGGAAGTCAATAGAAAATATATAAATTAAAGATAAGAATAGACATATACTATGTAGGAATACAAAGGTTTGTAAATGCAAAAATAAACAGCTAAAAAAGAGCTAAAACAGCTTTAAAAAAAAAAAAAAACAGCTGAAAGAGATCCAAAACAGCTAAAAAACTACTTGCCCGTTAGAAGGGGTCTGGTTAGCAATGAGGCAAAATGGGTAGGGAACCATTTTATTTTATTAACTTCTTAGTATTATTGAGCTTTTTAAACATGTGTAGATGATAGACAACCAGACAGATGATGGCTAGATAGATGAGACATAGATAGATAGATAGATAAATAGATAGATAGATAGATAGATAGATAGATAGATAAAAACTTTAAACCATTAAAATGTCCAGCTCAATCACCATTTCCTCTCCATTTCCCAGCACAGTAACTGGCAAGTGGTAGACCTTTAATAAGTATGTATTGAAAGTGAAAAAAAGGGCAAGTCATGGTTCTGTTCTGGAGATGCCTTCAGCGAATAAATGGAGCACATAGAGAAAAATTCATAGCACAGGGCACAGTTAGTCCTCCCCATCTCGTCTTGAAAACGAATGGAGTTCACCACTTCTTCACCGTCCCCCGCCAAGTTCTGGAGGTGTTTTACAGCAGTATAAAGGCATGAGAAGTAGTGTGTTTGTGGTGGTGGCGGCGTCAGTAGTATTATCATCGTATCAGCAGCATTACATGTTCTGCTCACCATTGTAATATTAAAAGTCACAGTATCTGAAAACACCCTAGGTTTCTCTAGAGGATTAGAGTATATGGGAAAGAAGAAAGCTTTGCAGCAAGACAGCCCTGTGGACAAGCATCAGTTCTTAGGGTGACTGCACGGCCTTGAGAAAACCGTTTTCTTGAACCTTTCTTTGCTTGTTTTCTCACCTTCAGAATGACAATAATAGCACCTGCCATGCAGGAGTTCTAAACAAATAAGAGAAAGTATCTGCAAACACCTTGGTGCAGAGGAAGCATTCAACGCAGGGAACTGTTATTACTGGGATTAGACTGGAATAAAAGTTTCCTGAGATTGAGAATCTTATCTGTTTTGTTCTCCAGGATCTAAAACAGTGCCTGGCATGCAGTAGGAGGCCAATGAATATTTGCTGAATGAATGGATGAACTATTGTTTCAAAATAAATAGCACTTATTTTGGGACTAGCTTCTTCAGTGGACATAGCTCAGCTCTGACATTGGTTAATGCATCATTTTAAGTAAGCACCATTTTGAGAAAATCAAGAATTATACCTGTCTGTGGAGAAACACCTTGTCTGATCGTAGAATGCCTCGTCTCAAACATTCCACCAACTCTGAGGGCCTACAACTGGCAGCACCGTAGGTGATGAGGCTGTAATGAAAATGTCATAAAACTGCCATCTCAAACATGTTCCAATACATCCTGTCATTTGTTGTAGTTTCGTATCATTTATTTTGTCTTCAAAGATATCTATGTGGCCTATACTCCCTGTTCTCTCTTTAGAAAGGTTTTTCTGAATGCCACTATTAAGATATACATTGACTTACACAAACACTGAGCAGGCAATTCAAGCATTCTTGTCACTCTAAAAGGCATTGTTCCTTGTACCTCCTCTTTAGGTGGCAGGTTTCTGTGCAAGGAGAGCTTTCTTTGTGATGAAGAAACCATTCAAGATATTTGGGCACCTTTAAATGTGTGAAAAGCATTTTTCTGTGAAATAGTTGCCTTATTGCCCTACCTAAAAAATCAGACTTATTACAAGGAAAAGACAAAAACAGCTTAACTACTTTTTAACTGTCTTCCCACCCCTGTATCCCTTCCTTTTAAATGTATCCTGTCTGCTGTCCACAACCATCTGGAGAACATAAACAACTTTTTTAGAACTCAGATGCCCAGCCACTGAGAATTCCCTAATTGAGTTACACTGCAGTCAGCGGCACAGAACCACACCCAGAGCCCCCGCACACTGCCGCTGCCCTAGAAACTCACGAGGATGCCAAGGTTTCCAACTGGGAGGTGTGCTGCCTCAGGAAATATCTGTTCTGCCCTCCCTCCAATTCTCCATTTGCAGGCATTTTTCATTGATCTTGGAAAACACATGGCTGGCATCTGTCTGTGAATAACTATTTGTCAAAGTGTAAAACATGCATTAAATGTTCTGCTTATAGAGATTTCTGCAAAACAAAATACAGGCTATGCCTTTTGGTGAAATTGTTTTCTGAGCCAAGTTATTCAACAACTACATAGATGTTAGTATGAAGAAGATTGGTACCTTGATCTCACCAAAAGTAGAAATTCCCCTTATAACTACGGTAACTACTGAAATAATTATTTTCCTTTTGGGCTGTTCTCTTTTTGCTGTTCTTATTGTTGTTCACAAAGAGAACTTTAAACACCGAATCATTAAATTCTCACACTAACCCTCAGATTTGGGCATCATTATCCTGTTTTAGGATTGATTTCATTAAGTATCCCTCTCCCTGTAAGGACCCTGGGCTTGAGCAGGAAGGAAGATGGTCTCTGAGACAGGAGTCCACCATTCTCCCCGGTCGCATCACCTGAATACACCTCTTCCATTTTTCGCCAGCACCTGTCTCACAAGTTTGGCTTTCGTTGTGGCAAACACTTGAACCTGCATTTTTGGTTACAGCACCATTGACAGAAACCCCAGAAAACTGCAGGGGAAGAATTAGTTTAGGGAGTGGCTGAGGACAAGTGTTATTACAATTTGAGGAAATACAGGACGTCGAGATGGCGATGTCCTACAGCAGTTGAAGATGCAGAATGAAAAGCCGGGAGAAAGTTAGGGACCACAAGGTAGGTTAAGCGTCTGGTCTGGTTCACTTTGAGTAACGAACCCCCACGCCAAGCGCAGTAACTGAAATGCTGCAGTAAATGATTGTGCCGTCAATGAAAGGTGATCACACCACAAACTGCCCCTCGTTTTGACGGAGGAAAGCAGCAGGTAAGGCTCCGAACTTTGGAATATGATAGTGTTTTCTGGAGGGAGAGGAAAAAGAAAACAAAATTATGCTATGTACATTTTTGAAGCGAACCAAATGTATAAGAATTCCCAGTAGAAATCCAAGACTTCCAAGTACAAAGACTACAACTGGGCTCACAGGAAAAACACGCCATTTATCGCCTCATTTAGGTCTCATACAGTGTAAGTAGAGGTCCCTTTGGGAAAAGCAGAGGCCCCACAGTTCTCCCGCACGGGGAAGGGGTCAATTTTCTCCAGGAAAGAGTCTCTAAATAGCATCAAAAGAACTGTAAGCTCTCGTCCTGCCTCCCTCCATGGACACAGAGAATCTTCCATTGCTCTTCCACAGCTCTACGTAGGATCGGAGGGGAACCAGCTGTCTATTGTTCAAATTCACATTTTAGCTGATGATGGAAATTCACACATTCTGTATGAGACCATCCCGAGGAGCAGTCCTCAGTGAGGGTCTTTGGCAAAAAAAAAATACTGCATTCTAGGACAAACATGCTTTCCAGGGAGAAAGTGATTTTTTTAAACAAACAAACAAATCAGCCAGACAGAAAACAGATCTTTGTTGTACATGTTCACTACAGGAGAGGTGACTGCTGAAAAGTTTGAAAGTAATGATAAGTGTCATGTCCTCCAATAATTATTTTGTTAAATTGAAAGAGAAAATCCACCGCACTGTCCTGACGTCGTCCTGTGATTATGGGGGAGGCCCACTTCGCTCTCCATCAACTGTGAGTTCTTTAACAACTCGGAGTCTTGAAACAAAAAGAAAGAGAGAGAGAAACAAATCTCCAGTATCGAACTTGAGAGTCCAACAGGAATTTGGGAAGGAAAAAGTAATAGCTGTGTGAGTTTTGACATGTACTTAACTTTACTTAGCTTTATAAAATACATGTATCATTATCTCCGTGGTCATGGCAAACATAAAATAAAGTGTGTGTTGTCGTCCCTGCAGGAAAACCACCCGCTCCCATCCCATCTGAAGTAGAAAGCTAGCTATTCTGTGTAACGCACCCTGGTCTAGGTCCTTGCTGAGCATTTATTACTCTCTGATATGCGTTTGCTGATTTATCTGCTTAATGCCTGCCTCACCTGAGCACATTATAGCCTCCAAGAGAACAATTACTTCACCTTGTTTACATCTCTGTTCCTAATACCTACAACATAACTTGAACGTAGTAAATGCTCAATAAATACCCATTGAATAATTCAAATGAGTTGCCCATTAAAGACGAGTTCT
>PVKM010028482.1:0-18242 GCA_004027735.1 Carollia perspicillata
GATGTTATATTTTTGGAGCAGCGTAAGTTCCAACCCGCAGCGATTTGCTATTTGCCTCTTGCCACAGCCTGTGCACAGCCTCCAGCAGTCTCGGTATCCCCACCAGAGGATACCCCCTAACCACCCTCCCCATCTAGCTGTCATCTTCTTCTTTGTGTATAAGTCTGTCTATGTTTTGCTTGTTAGTTCGTCTGTTCATTAGATTCCACATATGAGAGAAATTATATGGTATTTGTTTTTCTCTGACTGGCTTATTTCATTCAGCATAATATTCTGCAGGTCCATCCATGCTGTTGCAAAGGGTAAAAATTCCTTTTTTCAGTCAAGTAGTACTCCATTGTGTAAATGTTCCATTTTTTTCATCACTCATCTACTGATGAGCACTTAGATGCTGCTAGGTCTTGGAGATTATAAATATCACTATGATGAATATAAGAGTGCTTATGTTCTTTCAAATTAGTATTTTGGGTTCCTTCGGATATATTCCCAGAAGTAGGATCGATGGGTCAAAGGGCAGATTCATTTTTAATCTTTTTGAAGTATCTCCATACTGCTTTCCACAGTAGCTGCACCAGTCTGCATTTCCACTAACAGTGCAAAGTTGTTCCATATTTTCCACATCCTCACCAGTGCTTGTTGTTTGTCAATTTATTGATGATAGCCATTCTGATAGGTGTGAAATGATAATCTCATTGTGCTTTTAATTTACATTTATCTGATGATTAGTGATGTTGAGCATCTTTTTATATGTCTATTGACCATCTGTATGTCACTCCTTTATTTTAATACCAAGGAGTGTGATTGTTTGATCATATATTAAAAATATATTTAGATTTGTAAGAAGTTGCCAAACTGTCTACCATTAAACCAAACAGCTTCCAAGTTTCTGAAGGATAAACTAAAGTCCAGGTGTAAAGTTTGGGAGCAGATGAAAGTTAGGATTCAGATAGAAAAGGATACATAGATCATGTATGACTATTTAAAAAATGGTCAACATAGATGATGAAAGCTTAAGCAATTGGAGGGAAATAAAAATGTGACAATTATAATCTTAATAATATTTTATTATGATGCATTTTTCTTTTTTAGAAATATAATTTAATAGTATATACTTCCAAATGCCAAGTTTAAGGACAGAATAATGATGCCTCTATAACTTGTTATAATTTTGTAAAGTGTTTAGTTTCTCATCAAACAAATTAGATGCTATCAAACTATGTAAGATTTAACTTTCAATTCCACTAAAGAGAAAATAACAATGAGGAGGAGGATGAGAAAAAAAGAAAGACATAATAGTAAATTAACAACTACTATTTAACAAAGTTCGAAAGAAGCCTAATGAGATTTCCAAGAAAAAATTTTAATTGTGATTATTGCTGAAGCAATTACAGTCTAAATGGTGCTGTATGAGGGGTAGGTTCTCAGAAAAAAATGTTTGTGGAGATTAATTGAACTTGATTTACTTTCATTTTATTATGTGACACAAGATAAAAAAAATAAAAAAACTGACTAAAAATACAAGACATTTTGAACTCTTATGATTACTTGAACAAATGAATATTTCCTACCGTGACTTGAATTGATACTTCTACACCTTTATTGCTTAAAGGATAAGATGTAATACTTTTAGAGTAACTGTATTATCAAGCACTTTTCTAAAAAATTCATCTGAGAATTGGGGCAGGGTCAAAGTTAGTTTTTCCATTAACTGTGAGAAAGTTATTAGGCAAATTAAAAGTAACAGTTTTAAGGAGAATGCTTACCTAAGGAAGAAAATAAAACTTTTTAAAGGCATTTCTGAAAACTAATTTACAGTGAAGTAATAACATTGCACTCTGTCAAGTGGCGTGTGCTGGTGGGTTCAGGCTTTAATTTCTGATTTCTCTTATATTCTTACAGCTGGTTTCTTAGCAAAAGTCACCATGCATACTTGTACAAACTGTGGATTTGTTTCATTTTATATAGTTCATAAACGTTTCTGTTTTTTTTAAATTTTATATTCTACTCACCAAATAACTATAATTCAAGTTCTGTATTTAAGGGTTCTGCTCATTTAAACAAGTAAGTTAAGCTAAATTAGACAGTTCATATTATCCGTTGTGATTATTTGCAATTAAAATATCATTCTACCCTAAGACTGAGTATGGATTGTTTCAAAACAAATGTACACACTGGTGGTTGACTCTGATAGACATTTAAAAAAAATATCTAGATATTTTAGAACTGGGTCATATATTCTCTGAAATGTTCAGGAAATGTAGGAGTGGTTCTATTTTTAATCAATTGATGATAATTTCTTATCAATACTTCTTCATTGCTATGTGGTGAAATTGACCACAGTAAAAAATGGTAGTGTTGTCTCATATTTATCATCGAGTCACAGACTTAGATTTGTTAGTCACATAAAGATAGGACACCAGGAAACTGCAGGACCTAGTACTAGACTCACAGTCTTGGAGACTGACCAGTTATGAGAAGATGCTGAAGATGTATAGCTAAATACAAACATTTCAGATAAGTTTTAGCAGCACTCCGGAAGGCGTAAGCTTTGTGAGAGAGTGACATTCATAGAAAAGAAGGTGTCATACCTCACAGAGTGGTGGAGGTAAAAGTTAAAGTATTACAGTGTGAAATAGGGCTTGGATATTTGTGCTCATAGTTTGCACTTCCCCTGAAGCTTCCTGAAGTGCACTTCAGGGAAGCTTTGTGGCTCAGGTATTTTCAAGTTGAAGGCTAGGTATGTCACAACTTGGTCCTAGAACTAAGCATACACTTGGACTTTTTGTTTTAAGCTGGCAAATGATACAACATAATCAGTAATGTGAACTGAGAGAAGGAAAGAACACATACATACATGCATATTCACACACACAATTTTATCCCCGGGCACATGTATACCCTATCTCATTTCAGCTTCCCAACAACATTCACTATTACACTGTTTGATGAGTGTTGTTCAAATGTTATAGGAGACAAAGGGAATAGGTATAACGGCAGAAAGATTCCCACCTACGGCTCAAGGTAAGTGAAGGAACTAGTAGATCACCCTAGTTCTCTGTGTCCAAAATGTCAGTGTTCATCCTATATTTTGCTACATGTCATTGGTAATTAATTTTATGGAATCAAATTCTACGTCAGCACTAGACTGAGCTGACCAAATAAATTAATTCACTTACTAAATTTGCAAGATTTTGGATTGGGTTGATAGGTATACAGAAACATAAAACAAAAAGATAGACATATTATTTTATGTATACATTAAGTTTTGAATCTTTAAATGTTACCCCCAAAACTTAAATGTACAGTTAAAAGTGACCTGTGTATACATTGATTCATTGTACAAGAGTAGACTTCTTTTTGAATCAGTCTTGTAAATTATAACATTTCTGTAAGTTACAAGTAACTAGAAGTAAAACATTCAATTGTCCGAATTTTGTCTTGGATGGAGGAGTTTTCCAGACCTCGGGATTTTTGGTACTAAAACTTAGAACATCATCAAAAACCAGAAAGAGATGACTGTCTTAACTTAGACATTCCTAAAGCCCTGAGTAGGTTGCTTTCAAGCAGAACTATGTAGCTATTACATAGGGAGAGGAAATGGAATCTGTGCATTGAACTTCATACGGTACTCAAGTCACAGCCATTTTGAGGTAGCTCTTGGTACATGTCAGACAGTTTACATACTATCTGTGCACATGATGGTCTTTTCTACCCAAAACCCTTTAAATTTCTTGAGGCTAAGATTTGTTCACCTCTGTTTCATCCAGGATCGGGGTGTTATTTTGCAGATACTCCCCAGTGAAACATGTAAGTGGTGAAAATTATTTTAAAAAATATTAAAAATTAAAAACCAACTATTTACTGGCCTTGGACATTTTTTCTGAGAACAAATAGCAAATGAAGAAATATTTACTGATGAAAATGTGCTAAAACACTTTAACAATGTCAAGAAACTGTGGCGCTCATCACAAGACTTGACCCCTCCCTCGCACGCCCATCTCCCACCTCCTAACTCAGTTTGATAGGAAACTCATCCTAGGCAGGTGTGGTTGAGAGATCATGCCCCCTCTCACCTCAGCTCCCAATGAAGAGATATATAACTCCTTACGAGGAGGGGCAGAATGCCAGCATTCCTCATGCCCTTCTCCTCTGAGTTCCAGAGGTGGGCAGCTTACTTCCCCCACCACCCCCACTCCTATGGCATAGGCTCTGTACTCGGCAGGCAGGTGATATGGGCCCCGCCATTCGTGTTATTTGCAAGTTCCTGGGGAGACACAGTGAGAAGACTGCTCTCTGCCTTCGCTCAGTGCTCAGCAGTGTCTCAGAGAATTCCCCAGGGTCAGAGAAAGTGAGGAGGAACAGAGAATTCAAAAGCTCATCTGAAAATGTTTGGTTTACTTTTTTAACTTCAATAGGTGTAAGAACATAAAAGGTAATAATTATAACAATGTTTATTGGGCCTTTGAATATATAGATATAGGGAAAATATATGCAAATATGTATACATATGTATTTAATAGAACCTAACTACATAAAAATAGCATTTCTCTATTTTATGAGACTTGAATTAGTATGAATTAGAATATAAGTTCAGCTTTATATGGTAAAACCTAGAACAGACACTAACAAAAACCTCAAAAATGTAGTAAGAACATTAAAAATTAATATCATACTGGAAATACTTCTTGCAAAAGAAAGTAAGCAGTGGAGAGTTATAAGAACTTAACACCCCACCAATTACAATTTTTATCTTACACAAGTGAAATTTTTAAATAATTGGAGTTCACCCTGTTAAATGAAAAATCTCTGAACTAATAAATTTAATTAGAAAACAACTCTGTGAATATGCTAAAATTATTGAATTACTCAGGTTTAATGAAGGAATTACAGAGATGTGAACACGGCTATTATTTTTTAAATGCAATGAAAAAATTAATTGTGTGTTTGAAAAGTGAGAATTTATTGGAGTTCTTGTTGTAGAGTATGTTTGTACAAGTCAGAACAAGAGTGCTGGTTGGAAACAATGGGTGGAAAATGTCACATCCCATGCAAAGTAAGGAAATAGTTTCCATTCTATGTCGACAATAGCAATAGCATCTCAGCATTGTAAAGTACCTTCGGAATCTCCAACCGTATTCAAATTTGTTCCACTGCATCTGCACCAAGCATTTGACCAGTCAGTGTCTGATTACT
Source organism: Carollia perspicillata (assembly GCA_004027735.1). NCBI lineage: Eukaryota > Metazoa > Chordata > Mammalia > Chiroptera > Phyllostomidae > Carollia > Carollia perspicillata. The sequence continues at coordinate 5,194 of PVKM010028482.1, forward strand.
CCTGGTGCTTACTGCTCCCTGAGGATATTCAGTATGATCTTGGGAAGCTCTAATATGTCTGTGTTATATTTATTTGAAATAATAATTTCTTTAGATTCCATTCTCCTGATGTAACACCCGCTTCACATGAGTGTCATTATCGAATCAAAGGCAGCTCGCATGTTCTTCTGTCTCCTTCCTTCAGCCTGCATATTCCTGGTTATTTCAAGCACTTTTCATAACCATTTGAATCAAGTCTTTTTATAACCCTGGTTGCTTTCCTTGTCTCTTGGCAAGATTCTAATATACAGAAAATGTCTACAGTCTGGTCCCCTTTAAATACACCCGCCATATGCCTTAAAATGTTATGAACGTTTACCCCATACACTAAGTAGACCCTTCAGTAGTGTTCAGTACCCACAGGATCATGTTCTACCACCTTCATATAATTTATGAGGCACTCCTTTACCTAAATCATTTATCTTTTTTCATGCTACTGTATCTTAGATATTTTCCCATAATTCCCAAATACTTATAGTCAGTTTCCTACACAAACTCTATAGCTTCACTACTGTTGTTGTGGCTTCCTGAAATATCTTTCTTCCTCTCCTCCATCTGTCTTTCTCATTCTGCTCTTCCATAATTACTTCATAGTCTTCTACTATCAGCCAACCATCATGAGCAGGAAGCTTTGTCTGAACCCGTCGGTGTGAAATAAGTGTTTTTTCTTGGCACTGTGTCATGCCTTCTTTGTTCCTCCAGCAGGTGTCGAAATCCTCTGCTGACATGTGTCTGCCCAATGAGACTCTTCATTGGTGGGATTGTACTTCATTGATTTTTATATCTCTCAGTCCTGTATAGTGTCTAGAGCATTGTGGACATTATACAATTGAATACAATCTATACCAATACTCTTTTGAGAAATGTTATAGTCACTAAAGAGATTCAGTAGCAACTTTCTTCTTAATTTAGGCATGAGTGCAATTGACTAAAGATGCAGACACTAGGAAAAAACACTTTCTTTTTTAGAAAAGGAGATTATGTAATAGAATTGAACTCATTAAATCCCATACTCCTGACTTTCACATGTGCCTTAACTTCAGTGAGGATTTTTGAGAACCTTCCTATGAGACAGGGTACAACATTGAAATCATAAGACATCAATGTGTTCTCACCCCTCAAATCAGTAAGAGTCTTATCAAAGGTAGATTAACAGCATTAGTAATACCCTGATTGTATAATACTCAGCAAACTTCTGGTTCAGAAATCAGTTACTAACAAATATTGACAAGAGTTATAAATCTCATCTATAAAGGCAAAGTAGTTTTGATTTAGCACCGAGATGTTATGCAACTGCTCTACTTTCAAATAACCAGTCTGTCAAAAGAAAAGTGCCTTGCCTTTTTGAAATGCAGACCTTAACTAACTTCCCATGATGAACAAATAGATCACTTTCTCGGCCTGGGGGTTTATGGGTTGATTATGATGGTTTCATCTGCTTTCAGCCCCTGTTGGTAATGACCTTGCCTTAATGCAGCCAGCCAGAGTAATAATGATAAATGTATGATGCTTTGAGCCTTTTGGTTAGCAGAGCCCTTTCATATAAAATGTTTATTTAAAATTGGCAATAGTATATGATAATAATCATAAGGACACTTGATGAGCTGTTTCAAACATCAGCTCTAAAACTTTCTAGTTATGTGAATTTGAACAAATTTCTTAATGTGTCTGTGCTTTATTTCATCATACATAAAATGGGAAGATTAATAATACCCATTTTGGTTTTTTTGTAAATGTATATGCATATATTTACATACTAAGTAAATATATGTGTAAACATTTGGAAATGTCTAACACATGGTAAGATTTTAAATTATTATTATGATCGAAAGATGTTTGAAAATAATTATAAACATGTATATCACTATATTTCTATTGTTACCTAAAGATTTATATAAAATCAATTTCTGTGTTCTTATTCTTTTTCTTAGAGTTTTTAGTCCAGCTGCTTTACACACACACACAGAGCAAAATCGGTTATCACCAACCAAGAAGGTTAGTTAATAAAGAAGATAAGAAGACAGTATTAGCCAAGGTCACCAGTTTTTAGAAAGGCATGTGGATATAGAAAGCAATAAAACAACAATGGCCCTTTCACATATATTTGAGGAAAATATTTTTGTGCAATAACCCATTGTCAGTTAAAAAATGTCTCCTCAGTTTCCATAATGTGATTTTTTTTTCCATCTGTGAAAACAAAGATTCTACTTCTGCTCTGGCCTAAGTCCTTTGTAGCTGTTTCCAAATGCCTCCCTCACCCCCATCTCCTCTCAAAGCCACCATTAATGTATTTTTTACTGCTTGAAAAAGTTTTAATATTCAGCAGGTTAAGGAAACCCATGGTCAGCTTTAGAATTTTAGTCTCTGCTGAGCTTTCAAGGTGTCAGGACCCTAAAATAATATGAACAGCAGGGGTACTAAATCTTTCATTATTTCTAGTTTCCCCTTGAGCATACTGACTTTGCAATAAAGAAGCTGTCATTTACACTCTTCTTTATTACAAGATAGGTAATAGCTATAGGGAGAAAAAAAAGGAGCTGTGTCAAGTGAGCCTGACTGCCATTATGATTAATGCGTAATCATTGCACATTTGCATCTGCTCTTTTCATATGCAGGTACTTCATAGACTGGAAGAGTGACGGGGACAGCTACTTTACAATAGATGGAACCGAAGGCACCATCGCCACTAACGAATTGCTAGACAGAGAAATCACTGCGCAGTATAATTTCTCCATAATTGCGCGTAAAGTTAGTAAGTATGGCATGGATGGAATCAATGTTATACTGCAGCTTTTGGATTTAACACACTTAAACGAGTCCCTGCTGAAGTGTTTTTCATTTTTGGACTGACAGCTGAGTGGTCTCCTGGGGAAACTCAGGAATCTGTTCTTCTCGTTCATAGCATAAGTCCAGAGAAACGGTGACAGCTGCCAGTCCCTGTTTGCAGGATTGCACGCATGTCTACGTACCGCACTGCATTGTGTGACCTCATCCTTTCCTACACTGTACCCTCAGAGATCCATGGGAGCCCGGGGATGAGGAAATAATCATAATATCAAATCATCTGTTCTGAAATATTTTCTAAAATTGAAGATGGCATTTTTAAAATTATCCCTCTTCTCTCTAGTTTCATTAGAATGTTATTTTTAAATAAAATTCACTGTGGAATATACAGGAGTTTTAAGTACACTTCTTTAAGGAGTCACTCAGGATCTATAGGGTGGTTAAGAATGATTCCTTGTGCTGATTTTGCATGGTCCAGAAGACAGTCCTCTCGACAGAGTGATTACAGGTCTTACTGGTTTGGCTGGACAATCAAGGATATTATGACAACTCCCTAAAGTAACAGATTAGGGGGTAGTGGTGACGTATGGCTACCAGCAGAGTTGTCCCTAACAAAACGTAACTTCGCAGTCTTTATGCTTATGGTCTCGAAAGATTTGTGGAAATCCCTTCTGAGTATTTTTCATTTTGTTTCTTTCTTATTTCATTGTGTGCATCTGGTATAAATATGTCGGCAGCTAATTTCACCTCTCAATGTGGGGGAACAGCTAACTGTGACTGTTTCTATTTCAGGGGGTTTTGATCAATCTCATCTCGGTGGGGAGTAAATAAGAAACAGTTGTGTTTATCTTCAACAACTGTTTCCAAACATGATTAGTCAGACACCTATTCCCAGACCTTAATGAAATCTTTAGCTAATGCCTTTACATTTAGGTTATTCTGATTACTAAAGGTAAGCTTCATATAAATGTAAATGTATCTTCTACCATTTGCATTGGAACAGTGGTGTGTCCTGTGAGAGGGCTTGCTACCCTGAGGCTACCGTACTGGAGAGGTCACATGTTGGTGGCCGAGTTAACCATTGCAGGTCAGCCTAGCCTTCCAAGTATAGCCTTCCAGTGTTTTAGATATGTAAGTGAAACTTGGAACCTCTAGTCCAGGCGCCTTGCTAGCTGAACACCACAACATGCCTCTGTCTGTACCATGTGGAATGAATACACACCCAGACAAATCCTGCCCAAATTCTTACCCACAAAATTATAAGAAATGCAAAATGTGCAATTATTTCAAGCAACTATATTTTGGGGCCATTTGTTGTTACACAGCAATAGATTACTACAGAACTCAGCGGCACTGTAAATTGAAACTATGGAGTCCTTGCTTGTAGGGATACACAGTCTCTAGTCTGTTGGGGTGGAAGAGGGAAATAAAAATACACAGTTATTTCTTATCTTCTTCCATATAGTGTTTGGTTGCTGCTGCATCCATGACCAAAATGGATTGGCAATAAGGCGGTTGCCCAAACACTGTCTTCTCCTGTAATTTTTATAGGTATTTAATGGTGGGGGTAGGGGTGGGGGTGGTCTGACATCTCATCTGCATAGGAAACTGATATGGGCGCCCAGCCAGTGGGAGACCTTATAGCTTCTTCATTCCAGGGTGCCCTTGACCATCAGGCCACCTTCCTTGGTGACTTAATGGCATAATTTCTCAATTCCACCTTCTTTGTGCTGTACTGTCTTAACCCTGAGGAAATTTACACATCGTTGTCATGCTAAGTAGGCACATTTCAGGCTACTCTTCTGCTGCGTCTTTTGTCCTGCCCTCCCTGCCCTCGGAGCTCAGTTAGGCTCTGAGCACAGACATCCACTCTGCTGGCTGAGCAGAGATATGTGAACGGAGTGCCGGTCTCCCCTGTGGAGTCCCTCCCACCCCCATTCTCTTTGTTTTCCTAAAGTCTCCTTTCACACTTGGCAATTCTCTTCCCTCCAATACTACATTCCATTCCAGTTACATATGTTATTCCGCATTCCTTTTAAGCTGTCTTTCTATTATTTCATTCGCCCAGAATTTTGGAGAGAGTTTAACCATGTTGTCTGTAGAAAAATAGCTTGAGTTTCCTACGGTGTTTGGTAATGTAGGGAAAATGAGTTGTCTAAGTTATCGAGCATAGGACCTCTGTGAGCCATATCACGTTCAGTCTAATGGCTTAGACATAGTAAGTGACAAGTGACCAGAGGCAGTCTCCTCAAATAACTTCTGTTCTTTAAAGAAATATTGCCCATAGATTATCAGTTAGAATACTGTCTGATCTAAACTAAACCTCCTTATAGATGTGCACACAACTCTTGTGCATGTTTTTTGAAGAAGGAGGAGTAGGCTCTGTACCTTAAGTTGAGAGTCCGCAGACAGTTCATGGGCTACCTGCATTGCAGCTTGGAATGGCCTTTCCCCCACCCAGTGTCTCCCGGGACCACCCAAACCATCTTCACACTTTGAAGACACTTGCAGTAGCAGGTCTGGCGCTAACTGTCAGTGTCTTGATCTTCAACCATTTGGAAAATGGAAGGAGACTATGGACTTTAACAGTGGAAGCAAGTGTCCTATATCCTCAACAACTTACACTTCTCAAACTCAGGGAATGCTATTTTAAAAAAAATATCAGTATAATTAGGGCACATGCTGGCTCTGCCACACTACCCCGCTGACTATAGAATTACGCAGGTGAAGATGAGGAAGCTCTAGTGTATGGAGTCTCATAAGTTATGCTGGCCATGCTGGGGCATGTGCGGAACTGTAATTTTGACACATAATCTATACATATACAACATATGAGTGGTGGCAAACTAATATTTCTAAAATATCTACCTACTGCTAGCCTATTTCAGTATTTCAGTGCCCTTAGGAAGTCTGTTGGGGTAAATGTGATCTATCTCTGTGAAAAATAATGAGGCTAAACACAGTTCTGGTAATTCAAGATTCTGCAATAAGAATAACTTGTCATGGGCTTTATTTTTCTTGAACTCACAAAGTTTAAAAGTACACTTTATTCATATTCTAATGCATGATGCTATCTTCATGGATTAAACTGGCCAGCTGAGCAGAAAACTGTTATCAAACTGAATGACAGAGAAATAAATAGCACACAGTAGCCCTGCCAAGAAGAACACAGTTGTGGAAGTGTACCTTACTGCAGATCGCACGCTTGGCCCTGCCTCCTCTAAAAACTCTCAGGTGAAATGAAATGGGACAGTGATTGAACAACTTCCAATTAGTTAAAAATCAGTCATTAATCAGTCAATCAGTATTGCTCCAGTTGGAGGTCCAAATATTTTGATTAGACTTCTAATAATGTTTTATGCATTACTGCTTTGCTGTTTTTATATTAATCTTGAAACTTTTTAAAGAGACAGAAGCTCCACAAAATCACTTCATTCAAACTATCAGAAACAATCAGAACAGGAACAGAATTACAGATATGGAGATCATTTGGAGAGTTATCAGCTGGGAGGGAGAGAGAGGAGAATGGGGGAAAAGGTGCAGGGATTAAGAATAGTAATTGGTGGGTACAAAGTAGACACGGGCATGTTAAGAATAGCATAGACAATAGAGAAGCCAAATAACTTATATGGGCAACCAATGGACATGAACGAAAGGAGGGAATTACTAGAGTGAAAGGAGATACCAGGTGGAGGGGGACAAAGGGAGAAACAATTGGGACAACTCTAGTGGCATAATTAATAAAATAAATGAAAACATTGTTTTTCAACATGTAAATATTTTTGTTTCTTTTTTGGGAGGTTGCTATAACAAATATCTTTAGGGAAAATAACTAAAAATGCCTACATTAAAACTCTAGAATATTTTTTATAGTTATAATATAAACTGATGATACCAGAGAGAATTCTTTTCTTTGTTATGTAATTATCTGAATGACAATGGATTGTTTCCATTCATTGTGGAATAAGTCAAACATCAGTGAATTGACTTGCTAATTACTATATTTGAGGAATATTGTGTGTGTATATTTATAATTTAGTACCAGATTAGTCTCAAGCTATAAGAGTTCCTAATGATTTCATTGTGTAAAATCCCTTCTGATAATTTCTGTATATTTTGAAAGATTTTGTGTAACTATACTATGTCTCTTCCTACCTGCTGATTACATTTGGGGGCCATGCCTTCCCAGTGCCCAGGACATCCATAAGATCCTTCACAGCGTGGGCATGGAGGTGGATGAGGACAGGCTCAAAAAGGTCATCAGTGAGCCTAGCAGGAAAACAAACATTGAGGACTTCGTTGCCCATGCCCATTCTTGGGCTGTGGCCTTCTCAGCCAGATCTGCAGAGGAGCATGGAGGAAGGAGGAGTTGATGATAATGTGGGGTTTTGCTACTTTAAATATAGTCATGCTTCTCTGAAAAAAAAGTGATAATGTGTCATTTCTGACATCACTCATATCACTTTTGCCACGTTTTATTCAGCAGATGCAAGCCACTAGATCCAGACCACACTTAAGGGCATGGACTTACAGGGAGGTAGCTCATGTGTTCATCAAGAAGTGGGGGTTGTCGGGAGCCATTTCCAAAGGTGGCCTAGCATATTAGCTCTTGGCAACTTGGCAAGTCACACCAATTAAACTTGCAGAGTGTTTAGAGTCCATATTACCTGACCACAAAATACTGTGAGAAGCACAAGAGTTTCGTTGAATTTATCAGTTAAACAATGGAAACACAAAGTGCTATAAGAGAGAAAAATAATTAAAACAGTTTTTGGAGGCAAGGCCTAGGTCCCAGATGAACTGCTATAGGGTGTTGTCGTTAAAAGATGGAAAAGATATTGTAAGAGAGGAAAGGAGGATGTTCTGGGTTAAAGAGGTGTCTGCAGTAAGGACTTGGAGGTAACCAAGTTGATGTTGAGAACAGATGAAAGGAAGCCTGAGATCTATACTCTTAGCAACTTGCAAATAAACGGCACACTATTATTAGTTTATTTATTTTCAAGGTACATGTTACATATAATATAATATTAGTTGCAGATGCACAATGTAATGATTCAATATTTATACATATTGCAAAATGATCACCACGATTAGTCTAGTTAATATCCATCAGTTGTAACTATGTTACAACTTTTTCTTGAAATGACTTTTAATATCTGCTCTTTTAGCAACTTTTAAATAGGCATAATGTGTTATTAACTATAGTTATGCTGTACATTATATCCTATGACTTATTTTATTATTGGAATTTGTACCTTTTGAGCACTTTTACCCATTTCCCCCACCCCTCATCTTTGGTACTCACTTCATAATATCTACAGATATTAAACCATTATGTTGCATAACTTAAATTCATATAATGTTACATGTCAATTATATTTCAGTTTAAGAAAATAACAAAAAATGTCTGAGGCTTTATCAAAGACTTAAATGCCTCAGTAAGAATTTGCAAAATTTTTCAGCCTATCTTTTTTAAAATTATTTTATTGCTGTTCAAGTACAGTTGTCTGCATTTATTCCCCACCACTTCACCCCCCCAGCCATTCCCACCTCCCTCACTTGCTTCCATCCCCCCTTGATTTTGTCCATGCGTCCTTTATAGTTGTTCCTGAAAACCCTTCCCCTCTTCTTTTTTTATGAGCTTATCTTTATTCTTGCTGTTTTAAATATGTGTCTCCAGCTTAACATGATATCCAAAGAGATATATCACTTCTCCAAATTGTGGATTTGAAAGGCAGTCAGCTCTTGGACCTACATTCCCTTAAGCTAGCACTGGCCAGCTTGCATTGTGTCTGTTGTGTGACTGTGGTTAACCTCATCAGGATAAAGAAACAAGAGTGAGTCTCGATTCTTTGAGGTGTTTATGCAGCACACATTCCTCTCTCACTTGGCTAGTTTTTTTTCCAAAAGTTAGCATAAGTCCTCTGCACTTTAACTGAGAATGCTTGAATTGGCCCTCTCTTCCCTACGACTGTTCTTCAACTTCACAGCCATGGTCACCTGCATAAGAAAACCTAGGACAGTTTTTGAAGGACAGATGCCGAGACTTCATTCAAGACATATTAAATCAGAATTTCAGGGCATGCTCTAAGAAATCTTCATTTTACAAGCAAGCAAAATATAACCAAAGACACTGAAATAGAAAACAGGCTGACAGTAACCAGAGGGGAGAGGGGAGGGAATTTCAGGGGAAAAGGGAAGGGATAACAGGAACAAATGTAAAGGACACATGGACAAAAACAAAGGTGGGGTGGAAACGGGAGGGAGGTGGGGAGCACTGAGGGGGTGGAATGGGATGGGAGAAAAAGACAGAAAACTGTACTTGAACAACAACTAAAATAAAAAAAAAGAAAAGAATTACATTCTATTAAACGTATGGTATAAGAATTAAAAAAAAGAAATCTTCATTGTAAACAAGCTCCTTACCTCATTCTAATAAGCAGCAATTTTGGAACCAACATGCCAAATTGTCTAGTGCCATAAAGATGAGCATTGATGGCGGAAAGCAAAACAGTGGAATCAGTCATCATGAATAGTTACACCTACTCAGAGTATAGTTGACCTTGGAGGACTAAATATAAGCATTGGTTTCAATCCTAGGTTGAAGTTATTCTCTTCCTTCTTTTGCTCAAATAATTGTCTGTCTCTTATTTTTTACGGGTGCCTTGCTTTACATGTATGAGTTCAGGTAGTTTATCTATATTGTTCTGTAGTTTCTTGCTTACCCCCACTGCAAGTAACTATGTAAAACTATCTTGTATCTTCAAGGAAAGGTAAGTTTGATTTATGCTAGTATTGGCAGCATTTTTAGTAGTACTGTAAGACTAATACTTTGAAGAGAGAATCACCTCATTTACATAATTTAGATAATCATAATGGTTCATACCATTTCATAAAGTCTTGCAATGTCTCATTCACATGGAAATAATAATCATTAACACCACCATAATCATCAACTTACTTTAGAAATAATACCATTTTTCCTTACTATTAAATGCTGTGTAAATACAATGGGATTCAAATTTATGTTTTAATGGTTTATATTTCATTTTATACTTTCACCTGTTATGGTATACTGCCATAGTCAAGCTGCCAACAGTCCTTTAAATCAGTATAATTGCTCCATCTGAATCATGTACACAACAGTAATACTAGTCTTATTTTTTTCTTAATTACTATCCAATTTCCTCAGGAAATTAACTTACATGATGAGTTTTTCACCTGAAGGTTGAAATTTGGATTAAAAAATATGGATATATGCAGTAAATTCCTTTTAACATCATCCCATGTCAAAAATGGAATGAAATAGTGGGCAACATTTTTACATGGAACATATTATTTTACTGACATCATCCTCTATTAGTAAAATAGGTGATATAAAATAATAATCTTCTGAAGTATGAATTCTTAATATCAAAGACTTTATTATGTATGTCTTTGATGCCCTTCATCTATTATATTCTGGGACATGCAAATATGTGTGCATTTATGAGTAAATTGTGAGTAGCTTTGCACTACCGTGCAAAAAGATAACGTTACGTCTTAACAATATGTCATGACATTTATTTACTTTTCAAGAAATTTATATTCATCATGAATATAAATGTTTCAGCAATGTTTTACCACTTATTTATTTATTTGTTATTACATATTAAACACCATCCTTTGTGTTCAGGCCATAAGGTTTACAAAGAAAAGAAATGTTTTTCAGATGGGCTTACAGTCTAATGGGTGTGAAATGGAGTCAATTGGCAATAAGAATACCATGGTACAATGTTAATAAGTAAAAAAGCAAATAAGGCCATTGTGGGTTCACACAGAGAGGTACAAGGGAAATCCTTCAGAGGAACACAGCATCCAAAGTGAAAACTAAAAAATTAGAATGAAACAGTGCAAGAATGTTTAAACGGTATGCTAAATGATAAAAATGGAATATAGCAATCTCTACAAGTGGAAGAAAGCATAAAATACTGAAAGAAATATAAACTAATGTAATGTAGGGGAAAATGATAGTGGTTAAAAGGTAAAATTCTTCTACTTCTCATTTTATTTCTGTATTTCTGTGTCTGTTCTCTCTCCATGCTTATCTCTCCTAGATCATTCCTCCCTACTAAGAAAGAGAATACAAATGAGAAATATGAAAAATCTGTTTCTTTTCTTTCTCAGAGCGTCCTGATGTTTTCATTTGAACCTGAAGTAATTGAGTACTGATCAAGAGATGATCAAAGACAGGACTGGATTTGACTGGTGTTTCTGAAAATGCATTCTGGTTGCAAAGTGGTGAAAGGACTGGAGGAAAGGAGGGTTGGAGGATGGTAGAAAAGTAGATTTTGTAGCAATTTGAGAAAAACACTTGGATGACATGAAGTCATAACAGGGAGGATAAAAAGAAAGGGAGACATTTAGAGAAAATTAAGAGATGAAATTGTACGAATCGATATCAATTGGGTGTGGGAATGCTGTGAACGAGGAGCCACCATGAGTGGTCAGATTTCCAGACAGACAGCAGGGAAGATAATGGCACCATTAACTACTGTGGAAACTACAGAAATAGGAGCTGTATTGCCCCAAGAGTGTGAGTTCAGTTTTGAACAGGTTGAATTTGATATTCTTGTTCCTTATCCAAGTAGCCTGTGTGGTTCCATGTAATCTGGGTGGTTCCTGGTGAAGAAATCAGGAGTGGGTTTAGATTTGATAAACACATTTAGGATTAATGAACATATGGATTGTAGTGAGTGTGTGAGTATGAACACTGAGCAGTGAGGCAATGGTGAGCACCTAAGCCATTCAAAGGGTAGGAAAAGGAGCAAGTGTGAAGATACAAGTGCAAACAAATGCTAGGGCGTGAAAGTGAACAGAGGGATATGTGGGAAATAGAAACGCTTTGGTCAACTAATCTGATGAGGAACATAGGAAAAAGGGAAGGGTGAAAGCTAAAACACAGCTCTCTATTTGCACATGATATTCTCACTGCTGTATCTAATCCACCTTTGTTTCTTCTGCTTTTGAAAGCATTTATGTATCGACATATTAATTTGCAAGCATCTACTAGACCCTGTGTTAAACTCTGGAAGTTTAAAGATAAACATGATAAAGTTCCCGCTCTCAAAGAACTCAGAGTATCTAAGGCTTCATGTCGTTGCAAATATTTAAAATCAATGATAGGCTTCCCCTGCTATTTTCACTGGAACAATAGATTGGTGGTATTTTTAAAGATCTCTTTTTCTTTGGAGATCAGTTTTTGTCACCAGTAGCAGACAACATAATATTTGACTTTAGAATAGGTGTATATGAATAATTTAAATCCTTGTTAGGAATTACTTAGTCTGTTACAGATCATATAACATAGCTGAACAGAGTTCTTATTAGATATGGTTTATTGTGTAATTTTAAAGTGAATGGATATAAAGAAGAAAGACAAAGAGAGCTTGTGTTATTTACTCACTGTATCTGGCTCAGTTTGCAATGTAATTCAGCTTTTTTGGCATAAAAGGCTAAGATTATATTCTTGGAATTATTGTAGTTGTAATTTAGTCCACAGTCACAAAATTGAATTTTAACTCCTATAGTTATTCAAAAGAAGATGTCATTTTTTAAGATAAATAACCCAAATAACTTCAGTATATTTAAACATAAAAGTAAATTGTTTGCACTGTATGGTTTTCAAGACATTTTCAATTATACTTCTCATCGGTTTTTGAAAACATTCTATCATTTGGTCAGTATTTATTGAGTATCTACTGTGTAAATTTTGTTTTAAAAATCCACTACCCTGACTCTCAAGTGCAAACGTGCTTCCTCACATCACAGTGGCTACATTTCAGCATAACTGCAACTCATCGAAAGTAAGACATCACCATTTACATGGGCAGATCTCAGGAAGTGCCTTCTTGCTCTGTGAGTTAGCCGATGCATATCGCAGGGAGGTGGAAAGCATAGTAAGGGGACTTTGATTCCAGTCGTGGTCTGACACAAATCAAAGGGCAAGGTTATGCAAAGTTTTGCAGCCATAAATGTTTCATTTATTTATTTTTCTAAAAACTATTTACTTATTTTTAGAGAGAAGGGGAGGTAAGGAGAAAAAGAGAGTGGGAAACATCAAGGTGTGATTGCCTCTCACATGCCCCCTACTGGGGACCTGGCCTGCAACCCAGGCTTGTGCACTGACTGGGAATTGAACAGGTAACCCTTTAGTTTGCAGATCTGTACTCAATCCACTGAGCCAC
>PVKM010028483.1:0-18256 GCA_004027735.1 Carollia perspicillata
AGCTCTCCCACCCTGTGCTTCCGTTACTCCCTTGCTTTCTGTGGGTGCTTCTCTACTTTCAAACACTTCTTCAGAGGCTTAGCTTACTCTGACCCTCTAGGGATTTCCTTTCCAGTCAGTGCCACGAACACTTTAATTAGAAATCACAGGGAAGTTGTGCTATGGCCTCAGGGCTTTCTGCGGGGCGGGACTCAAGGTCCTTGGTAGAAAAAGCTAAGATTTATGGCTCTCAGCAACACCAGGTTTTCTTTCTTAGTTATATCACAAGCAATACTTGGATAACGAAGTAACACATTTACCTCTTTTGCGACCCTGAATCTCTTCGGATTGCCTCCAATTCTGCCAGCAGGGATGAAATCTGGAAAAGGTTATATTAACATATGCAGGTTTAAGCACTTTTCTCCACTCTCCCTCACCTGACTACCGAAGCAGAATCCTGGAGGGTACAATCAGCTCTGCTTCTGGTCTGAACCCTCTCTGCAGCCAGAGAGCTACTTCTGAAGGGTCTGTCACTCTCTTCTGCTGGCTGAAGCCCCTGGAGTGGCTTCCCACTGAGGATAAGAGCCAAGCTCCTTCCAGCGATCCTGGCTGCTCCGGCCTCTGTTATGGCTCCAGCTTCATCTCTCCCTACGCCCTCCTCGAAGGACACCACAGTCATACCAAAATTCCTCCTCTACCAGGCCATGCTTTGCACATTCTGTTCCCCCTGCCAAGGACACCCTTACGTGTCAGCTTAATGTCACCTTTTCTCGGAGGTCCTCCCTAGCCCCCAAATATGGGTTAGCTGCCCACTGCCAACATGCCACCGCAGCCCGTCGTTTCCATTACCATGGTCTTTTTCTCACCGTGTATTAGTTGCTTATTTAATCATCTCTTGCTTTCATGACTTGGGATGCTCCAAGGTGGCAGAGTCTGGTTCCTTTCTGTGTACCTGGCACCTAGCACATTACTAGACCACAGAAGGCACCACCCTAACATTTGTGGAAGGCGAAGATGAAAGATTTACCCGTTGAAGGCCTGCTCCAAATGTTGAAGAAGAGGACGTGTCCAGGCTGAGGGACACTTGCTAAAGCTTCCAAACTACTCTCTGGAGATTAATAGAACCCCTCGGGGTACCTTCGAGTCCACAGGGGTCAGTCGGCAAGAACACGTGGGCATGACACTGGACAGCAGCTGAGTTCGCTCTCCCCGACTGCTAAAGTGAGGGACCTTTCAAAAGCCTCTTCTGGGCCCTAGAGTTCACCCCCAGAACAGTGGAGGAAGAAAACTGGCCTAGGAACCCCAAGGCGAAGAAAGTTCTCCCTCTGCAGGCACATGACTGCATCACTTCAGAATCCCCACTGAAGAGCTCAGACTCCTCAGTGGGAAAACGGGGCTGAGCCAGACGGACTCAGAGGTGCCCCCAGCCCTGACGGTGCGCACGGCTGTCACGGCGCTCACCTGCGGAGGCCCCACGCGTGCCGCTGCTTCCCAGTCTGAACAAACAGGCGGGTGCCCGGGCGGCAGGTGATGCACAGGATTGTCCCATTTTGAATTAGTAGGAAGGAAAAAAGCAGGTACGTGAAGTGTGTGGCATCTTGATAACCCAAAGTTCCAGAAAGTGCCCTGACTGCCACAAGAAAAAGATGGTGATGGGTATTTGGAGAAAACTGTCACGGGAAAGTGGGATTCCTGGCCCATGTGCTGGGGTCAAATTCCAGTAACGCTCTGCCTGAGCTTAGGTTTACATTACCAAAGAAAAATCCCTTCTCCTTCATAAAACAACCTCAAGTGGTGTGAACTATTATTAATGGTTTCATGCTAAAAAGCCTTGTGAATAAATATCACCCGAGTGTTAGACAAGGCATACAAATTATTAGGAATATAAGTTTTAACCCAACAGCTAACTTTGAAGGGACCGGGACAGAAAGTGCGGCCACATATGGTGCTCTTCTTCTGTTTCTCTCTGTTGTTAGTGGTAAAGACTAGATAAATATTTTTAAAGTTTAATAAAAAGTATTCTGAAGTAACACCATTCCCCTGGCAGTGACCTCCTTTCTAGTTCCTTCTTTAAACAAAGCCTTTGGAGAAGGAGGTGGAGGCTGAGAGGGGGTTTGAGATGAAAGGCGGGACTCGCGTTGCAGCACGTCAGCCCCCCGGGTCTAGGGCTCTGCAGCCTTAACCGGCCCCAGTGAGAGGACAACGGAGTGACTAAGGAGGGCAGAGGCTGTGGAGGGGACAAACTGCAGATGGAGGCCTTTCAGCAACTGCAAGCAGTTGGCACCCAGATGCACCCCGCCAGCTCCAGGGTCCAGCCTCTGTCGTGTTCCCTCAAAGCTTCCCGGAAACGGATCCCTGCTCGCTCCGCCCCATGGCCAGCATAAACCTGAGTGGCTCCTTTCCCAGTGACCCAGGACGGAAAAGCTGCCTCCATGCCAGGGCTGGCCCAAACCACCCCCTAAACGGCCACTATGTGACCTGAGTGTTATTGGTGAAATAAGATTCAAATTTAAGAGTGAAGGGACAGCTGGACCAGCCACAGTCGAACAGTCCTAGCTCTGCCATCCAATGGCTGTTCCCGCTCGGACAAACGTGGGAGGAGTCCCAGTCCTTCCCGCAGGCCAGAGGTGCCAGAGTACCTTGGTGCTCTCTCTCGTGCCTTCGAAAAGCTCCGTGCTGAAGCACTCGCCATTGAGAGAGACAGTGGAAGACGGCTCTGAGCTCTGGAGTTCGGACAAGGTCAAAGCCCCGAGCTGCTCCTCCAGGGAAAGGTGCAGGCCCTCGCCCTTCAGTTCTGTCGGGTCCAGGGCCTGCACAGAAGACAGACAGGGGATGGGGACAGGCGGACACTTGAGGCAGCAAGCTGTCTGACGCGCCAATGAAGCGCTGATGGTGAACACTCCACACAGCGCGGTGCCTTCTAATGTATCATCAGTATTTCCTCAGAGCAACTCTGATGAGCATGTAATCTTCCAAGCTTTTTCACCAAATTAAAGATAAATCAAATGATGGAACTTTTTAGTGACATGCCAGACTGATTGCGTGATCATTCTTTCCCCCCAGCTGGGACAGTACAGTAAATTAAGCTATTAATAATCAAGATACACTACTACAACTCCTCAAAAGAATAAAAATCTCCTCTTAATAATGGACGTGCCTCTCTCCAATGTAAAGGCAACTTTCCCAATTGTATAAATATGTCGGTTTTCATACATTAGACATAAAAGCCCTAATACTACCTGAAGGCACAAAAAAATAGTAACTAAATTAGTTTCATAACATCTTAAAAGATCAAACTATTCATAAATGGTTTTCTTTTGAACACAAGGCCATTTTCCATTCTTTTTTTTAAAAAAGCTTATTTAAAACAAAACAAACAATAGAGACTGTTCTCAATATGATGGGAACTAACAACATCAATAAAGATTGATATAAAACGAAGTAAAATAAGCAGGCACCCGCTTTTCTGCCTCTCCAAGAACTGCAGCCCAACACCCACCCAAACCCCATTTCCTGTGACTCAGCAGACGGGACCCCACAGGCAGAGCCCAAAACAGAGTCCCCCGGCAGCCCCTCTGAGCACAAAGCTAAAGGCTGTTCTTACCGACTTCAGCAAAGACAGGTGACAGCAGCACTGGCGGAGCCTCAGCAGCTGTGACAGTATGTGGACAGTGCTGGCCTGCTGTGGGTCTGCGGCCGCAGAGTGTCCAGGCACGCTGGTCCCAAACTCCTGCGCCACTTCAGGAAGGAAAACGAACCACAGGAAACGGTGAGGGTGTAAAGCAGAGACACATGGGGATGACCTGAGAACTAAATGATGCTCTTTTCAAATACTTCGGTCTGAGGTTCAATGACATACTCACTCCTAGTCCAAATAAGCCAAGTGAAATGCTGCTGTTCTTTATAAGCCTACTTGTATTTAATTGAGCAGATTGTAAAAGTGACTCAAAGAGCAGCTCAGACCACCAGGACTGATGCTTACGGATCAGCATGTTATATTTCAGTTTGAGGTTCCTAGCTGGGGTCAAGTCTCTGATACCAAGAATTCACAGCCTCCCATTGTGGTAATTTTATGAATCGAATGCACACTTTCATTAGTTATGTGTGTTTATAAGTGTCCACCGCTTACCTCTACTGAATGGGTTATCAGGGCTTTGTCCAGATTGGTTGCGCCCACTTTCCTGTCTTTTTAGATAGCAATGCAGAGCCGACCTGCCTCAGACCAGAAAAGAAAATGCACATATAATGATCGCCACAAACAAACAGGCTTACAACGGCCACTGCTTCACTATGCCTGCAGCGGACCTTGAAAAATGATAAAAGTGAACTTGCTAAATGACTTAGGCTTATAATAAGCATTGGCCAAAAGTTACAAAAAATAACTATAAAAAACACATCATTTAAAAATTACTAATAAATAATTGAGATATTAATACAAAACGATATGTTTATTAATATGCAATGCACTGGTATGTTGATATTATTAATTAGTGTCACACAATAATATTACCTATATTGATGAATATTAATAAATGTAAGGTATATAAAGAGAAAAGACATATTTATGCTGGAAGTGAGAGGTAGTGGGAGAATAAATCTGGAATTCAGAGAAGACGCGTTTTAGAGAAAGCGCAAAGACCAGATGACGAGAAGGATCATGAAGCAGCTTTTTTTAAAGTCCCAATGAGATGCTGAGTAACAGGTCAAAGATCAAAGAAATGTAATTTCCCAACAGGCCAGAGAGGACAAGATGACTGGCACGCAGTGGCCGCGCCCTGACATTTCTGTGCAAGGAAGCCATTGAAGGACAAGTTCAAAAGCCTTCAATGTGTACATGAGACAAAGGTGAGCCGGGCGGGGGGAAAGGGGCGAGAAAGGAGAGTATAAACCCAGGAACACAGATATCCACCCGATCGATGGTACCATGAACACCATTCGGAAAAGCTGGACTCCTTGCCAAGCAAGGACAGAAAAACAACAGTACATGTGAGGAGGTGCTTCCTCATGGCACACACCTTGACCTTGCAAAAAGGACACTGTAAACATTCTCTTCATCTTCAGAAAGCTTTAAATGGTGCAACTGGAATCGGCGCTGGGGCAGCATCACCTTGGAAAAGTAAAGGGAGAAAAGGCAGCTGGGGTGAAGTTACGCAAATTAACTGAATATGACAGAGTAAGCCCCAGAGTTGGCGCTGGAAATCTCGTCAAGCCTGGGGAGCAGCTTGTACCCTTCCCTAAAAATAGGACTGCTGTGACACAAGGCACAGGAAAGCAACCCCAGGGCCTCCGCACAGGAAAACGGGGGGCTCAGAGGCCCCTGAGGCAGAGCAGATGGCTGTTCAACCCAGGACAAGGACAGGGTCGTCATCCGTCCCGCCTCCCCCATGGACACACAGACATGTCATTACCAAGGGCTTGCCAGTGGAGTCCAGCTGGTCTTTTGTTCTCCGCAGCAAAAGGCTCTTGGTTAAAATACTTAACCGTTCACCTCCTTTCTTTGAACCGTTGTCAACCTGGCTCTTCCACAGATTGAAATCATCAAATGGAGAACAACGGAGAAATCTTTTTTGTTGGGGAAGGAGGACAGAGAGTAGAAAAGGAGAAGTAGGGGAGGACGGAACGAAAGGTTCAAAGAAAGATGTCAGATGAAAAACAAATCAGATTTTCCGTTACGTCTGTCACCCCATCATTTCAAAAAGTGAATGTCATAGCAAAGCTCTGCTAACCAGATCAAAAGGATCCAGGTCAGTAACAAAAACTGCATTATAAAAATGTGCATTTCCCCATTAACAATGTCTGTGTCATCACAACAGGACGTGTGACCAATAGCTAGAATTTATTCCCGAAGCTTCAAAGGCTAGCAACGAAATTCCATATCCTCTTACAGGCTGACTTCAATAAAAGAAAGCATTTTTAAATCAGAATTCTTTTCTGTCTCCTTCAAATAAATTGTAGTCCTGACCCTTGGTCACATGCTTTAAAGAAGAAATAGCCAAAAAACATTCACTGAACTGAAGAAAGATGACTTCAATTTAATTGTTTCCTTTAATGTAATCTGTCCTACATTTTTTCCATACATAGTGGCTGAATGTAATCAAAGTCCTATATCAGCCAGTCAATCAACAGATCATTTTTCCCATAAATATTAATTCTTTTGCCCTTTAAAGGTCAACAGGCTCGCCATCTGCTGCAGGAGATAACCTGGCACACACTGGAGCTTTATCGTGAGATATAAAATAATTATGAAGGGTCACTGACAAGGTGCACATGTCCCCAGCCCCAGAGTCTGCTCACTTTAGCAGGGAGTACATGTCCAGCAGGTTGTTCTGAATGGGGGTCCCGGTGACGGCCCACCGGGCATGGGCTTTTAGCTTGCACACGGCTATGGAGGTCTGCACTCGGGGGTTCTTCACATTGTGCGCTTCGTCCAGGACGATCCGCGCCCAGACCACTCGAAGCAAAGGTGTTGAGATACCCTGGAAGAAAGACCCATGAAACCCAGCAACACTGTGGGAAAGTGTATACGCCTCCAAGAAGATAAGGGGAGATAACAAACAAGCATCGGGGACCCACTCTCCCCTTCAGGTTGAGGGGCACTGAAGAAGCACCGAGGCTGAGGAACGAAGAGCGGAAACTCTCTGTGGGCACAAATAAGTCACTCGAGAGCTCCAATCCTTGAGCTTCAGATGCTTAACAATAAAACGTTTTCTAATTTGAGTTCTGATTCATTCTTCCAATCCACTTTTGAGCAACGGCTATGGGTTGGGACTATGGCCTGCAAATTCACTCATTCAATAAAACATTTACGAACTTTACAAAAAATTCACTGGAAGTGTTCTGGAAGTCTACTTTTATATGTAAGACGGTAGGCCAGACAAAAGGACGGTTCCCAGCCTCACAGTCCAGCAGGGGAGAAGAGCAAGCGTCGAGATACCTGCAACGCAGGTACACACGGGGAGTCCTGCTGCATAAGTCAGCACAGACCGCAGGAACCCCTCCTGATTCACTGCTGTCCCCCGAATCCCTGAAACAGCAGCTCCGCATTCGCTGAACGGATGGAGTGCTGGGACGTAAGCAAGCACAGGAGCTGCGTTTAACCCAGCGAGGAGGCAAAGCGTTCTGTTCAGAGGGAGAACAAAGGCACGGCAGCGCGACAGTGCATGGCAGAGCAGGGCACACCCTTGGTACAGCGGAGCCAGAGGTGCCGCAGGGAGGGCTGGGTGTAGGCACAGGGGGACATGCAAGTCGGACAAGGTCATAAAAAGCCTAATTTATCACATAAAAATGTTATCCTGAAGGCAGTGAGGAGCCACTGAGGGATCTGCAAAGTTAATCATCTGCAAAAGGTCAGAGTTGGCCCCGTCTCCATTCCAGAGATCGCCCCACATGCAGAAATCTGCGAATACCCTATTATGAAAACATATGTTGAAGACAAGCTCCTGGAGCAACGCTGTACTTTCAGGAGGACAAAGAGGCCCACAGTCCACGCATGCAGCAAAGCCTCTGCCCTGGACAGCTGAGACTGTCCTCAGCGCCCAGGCAAACGTTGGGGGCTTTCCCTTGGCTTCATTTGTAGCCTTATTACCTCAGCCCCTTCTCCTCAGAGGTGGAGAGAGGCCTAATACCAAAATACTAGTACTAAAAGACTAGTATTTTAATTCAAATATAAAACGTGTCCTGAGAGTATACCCCATAGGCCCCAGAATAAAAATTGCAACAAGTGAGGCTTTCTTATAATCACATGACGACCACCACAACTGCAATGTAGTTATCATTAGTTATTAAAAAAAAAAGAAAAGAAAAGAAAAGCAAGTCCTGGCCGGTGTGGCTCAGTGGATGAAGCACCCACCTGCAAACTGAAAAGGTCACTGGTCCAATTCCCAGTCAGGGCACATGCCAGTTGGGGGCTTGCGAGAGGCAACCAATCAATGTATCTCTCACACATTGATGTTTCTCTCCCTCCCTTCCCCTCTCTCTAAAAGTAAATAAAATCTTTAAAAATAAAACAGCCAAGGCCCTGGATGGTGTAGCTCAGTGGATTGAACATGGGCCTGTGAAGCAAAGGGTTGCTGGTTTGATTCCCAGTCAGGGCACATGCCTGGGTTGCAGGCCAGGTTCCCAGTAGGGGACACATGAGAGGCAACCACACATTGATGTTTCTCTCCCACTCTTTCTCCTTCCCTTCCCCTCTCTCTAAAAATAAATAAATAAAATATTAATAAAAAATAAAAAGAATAAAATAAAACAGCTAAATACTGTGCCAAACCTCACTTTGTATCAGTGCGGAGGTCATCTAGAATAAAAGAGGGACAGGGAGCTCTTTGTTTCCACAAGTGGACCGACTAGGACATTCCTGACCACAGCGGCAGTGCCTCTGCTACCCCCAATGCGGTGACAAGACTCGAGTTAAAGGAGGCAGGGCTCCAGCTCCCCGTCCCTAGCAGCCTCAGCCTCACCTCCGTACTGAGGTTTGCGCCTGGGACGTCTCCTTCTTGCTTCTTTGTAGGAATCTCCTTGGCCAGAAGGCTATAGGTGGTGATGACGATGTCATATGTGGAGAGGCTGTGTGGATAGAACACAGAGCAAATGGTAAACGATCCCCCTGTGACTGACAGCAAGAGGCAGAGTTGATCTCTTTATATAAAAATGCCTGTGGCTGAAGGACAGATGGCAGAATTCATTCATTTATTCCTTCATCCACACGTGTGATTCTGGAGAGTAAACTTGACTCACTTGGCTTGTCTCGTTTGCAGATCATTTTTAGTCTACTCACTATAATTAGGACAGCCTCCCTCTTCCCTTCCAATGAGTCATAAAGGAAAACCAGCTGAGCTCGAATTAACCCTGAGAATATCTGGCAGGTACAGAATGCAGGGAACGGAACCAACATCTAGTAATGATTTGACAGATTGTTGGGAACTGCTCTGCCTGGTTTCAGGAGTTGTAACCGCCCCCCGTGGCTAAGGCTCAGTGAGTGACCTCTGGACTGTGAGCCACTGAGGAAACAAAGCTTATCTCCCTGGCAGGAGCAGTGCTTCTGCCATCTCTGGCCCCCAACACTTGGTCGGTTAGTCCATGAAGGGTACGACCCCTCAGAGGAGAGGCAACCCAAGCCAGACACGATCATGTGGGAGGCCATCAAGGAAGGACTCAGGGGCACTGTAGCAAAGTGGGGGCAAGACCCTCATCCCCCTGGCTATTTTGACATAGCCCGAGTCCCCTTTCCATCTGGGAGAGGCGCTTCCTGGCTCTAATCCACTTAGGCCTGAATCTATGACAGGGAGGGGGTGCAGCCCTCTGCCGGCTAGAGCAGGTTCCGGGGTGATCAGGTATAAGAAAGAATTCGTAAAGTCCTGTGAAGCCTGCTTTGCTAAGAGTGCTCTCATTCATATGATAAGGGTCCAGGCAGGAAATGAGTATGTCTCCTAAAGTTTTTACAGCCCCCTTACCTGACAGATACTGACTCAGATTAAGCCCTCAGATTTCTTTGAAGTGTTATCTATTGTTTGATCCTTGCCGCCTAACATTGATTGATGAGCTTTACCTGTACCCCTGTGTTTTACAAACCTAATAAATACCATTGAGGTAAGGATTCGTGGCCATTCTCCTTTGAGAGGTCCACCACCTCTCGTCCCCAAGCAGATCATGTCTTGGTAGCATTATTTTCATCCGTGGTGGATGGGGCGGGGGGTTGGGGGGAGCGGCTCTGTGGGTGGAGCCCCCCCACAACAGATGATGCTCAAGTCCCAGGGATGCTTAGGTAAGAGAGTCTCAAAGCAGTCTGCCTTTCATCATTAATGCTTTCTCCTCTCTGCTCGAATGGATTTGTAAAACCTCATGATCTAGCTTTGACATTTGGGTAGAACCATGCTGTAAACTGTCTGTTTACCTTGCCTACACTCTCTACATGTAAAGATTCTTAATAAAAGAAAGAAATTTTTCCACATAAGCTTAATACTGTGCAGCTGAGAGAACTTCCAGCTACACTTTTGATAAAAATGATACGACTGATTCAGATAGACAGCAGTAACTACATGTGGTCTTAGGATTATACGAAGTATAACTGAGAATGAGTCCAACTGGCCAACTAGTACACTCTGAATACCACACCAGGTATAATCGAAGTGCAAATCCAGCGAGACGCAATTTATTTCTAAATAAAAATCTAGAACACAGACAGGCTGTTTCTCCTGGAGAAGCGTGGGGGCTGCCCTGATACCCTCAGTCTGCTGAAGGGACTCTCAGTCACGAGCGTGGGTGTTGTAAGGGTCACCAATCCAGCGGTTCACCCGAGAGGTTACTTCCCATTCTCTAGGGGATAAAATCCCCACTATCAGAGGTGGGGGAGAGAAGCAGAAACAACTCTGTTCTCAGTTAGCTCAGCAAATATTCAACCCAGACCCTCATATCACAATTAGGAACAACAACAAAAAATGTCTTTAAATCCAAAAGGCAAAGACTAGGACTACAATTAACAGCTGAGGAAACATTTTCTTTCCTCCTTCCTCATCATCCCTCCTCAAGAATTCATAAAGTCTAACCCTAAACTCTTGAAACTTAAACTTCTTAGATGATTCACATATGAAGAATAGTCACTATACCAACCAATCATTAGTATTATATGAAGGTGCTCTGTAAGACCGGGCTACTTCCGGTCACACTAACAGGAATGTGAATTTGGAGTCAGAAATTCACAGTCATCAGATAATTGTGACACGGCCTCGTCCACCGGGGAATGCTGTGGCTACCTGGCGGACAACTCAGGCGTCTCAGGCCTGCTCGGGTGGCGGCTTTTTGTTGTGGACAGCGACAAGCATGTAGCAAAAGAACTCCATTTCCTCTCAAGAGGCGTCTCTTGGTACAGGTGCAGGCCATCTGGTGATGAGAGTGCCAATTAAAGGAAACCTCAGGGAAAGCAGGTGCGGGCGATACGGTCTCCTAAGCCAAGGCGCTGAGCACCTCCTAGTGGCTACGATGTTTCCACACTTACACTTTTGCACGTTGATCCCGATTTGGCCCATGATACAGACAGACTCTTAGTCTGTTGTTGCTCACACGCTTCTCCACCTCCTTTTTCCAGTGATGGATCAGGGAAGCAGGACAGATGATAAGTGTTCCGTGGGAAATAAACTCAGTGGAGTCTTGAGAGGGGGAAAAAAATCAACACCTAGTTACACCCATGAAATAGCGTTTAACTTCTTAGAGGCATGACCTTTCACTCAACTGACTATTCCTTCAATCCATATTTTAACAACCGCTGCTCTTATTTCTACCCACAGCTTGTAGTAGAAGGAAATGGAAGATTTGGCCTTTTAACCCCGAACACTTAATTACTTCCTATTTTCCCCTATAAAGTTGTCGGGCAGGAAGAGTCTAAAAAGGGAGATGAAAGTGGGCAATTCACAACCTCAGTCTGAAAAGAACAACAGTGCACTTCCAGTGGCCGGAAGGCAGAGGCTGGATCATATCCTACTCGGCCTGGGCTTTATGGGAGAGTGTTATTTTTTTCTGAAAAGCATAACTTAATTACGTCTACACAACAGCCCCGGCTGGTGTGGCTCAGTGGATTGATCGCCAGACTGTGAACCAAAAGGTCACCAGTTTGATTCCCAGGCAGGGCACATGCCTGGGTTGTGGGCCAGGTCACCAGTAGGGGGCGTGCGAGAGGCAACCACAAATTGATGTTTCCCTCTTTCTCCTTCCCTTCCCCTCTCTCTAAAAATAAATAAATAAAATCGTTAAAAGAATAGATTTACAAAAATAAAATATAAGTACAAAACCCTCTCAGATGAGCAAAGGTTACTTTGGAGCCAGGGGAGTGTTTGTACCACTGCCCCTCATCCCTGTGTGTGCACGTGTGCACAAGTGTGTGTGCATGCACACACATGCTGCCACCCCCCACAGGAACACTGGGTCCACTGGCAACAGCGGTCATCGGAGGCCCTGAAAGCTGGCAGCCACAGATCTTTAACTGTCTAACCAACTGAGAAATGTACTTGTGTGTGTGGCAACCTGCATGTGGTGGTGTCTATAAATAACACACAGGACTTTTAAAGTACTTATTTAGATTACGTTTTCTAGAGCCTTAGCTTTCTCCATAAAATTTTTCTACTGACAGGTCAAGCTAAGTTGATATTAAAAAAGAAAAATAATCACTTAAAAAGCATACTTGGCATCAGAAAAGATACCATAGAAAGTAGTCTAACACTACATTTCCGGTAGATTAATTAAATATGGCCAAAGCTGTGCTTTTGTAGCTACTCTCCACTGGCTCAAACGATGTAGGAGATGGCAGGCTACGAAAGCACTTGAATACCACCTTTGGAAAGCCAAATCAAGGCCAAGTTTTTGTCCTTTTCTTTGTTTTCCTCTCGGCTCTTCTGGGTCAGGATGAGTGCAATCATTGTCAGGGTTTTTCCTAATCCCATATCATCCGCTGGAAAAGAAAAATAACAACAGGAGAGGTGACCATGTGGGGCAAAGAATCGACTCGGCTTCAAGAAAAGAAACATCCTGCCGCCCATTTTACCGGTGCTTCCACATTTCCGGAGTTGCGGTTAACTCAAAACAGTCCTCCGTTCCCTTAATTTATTCATCGGAGAGAGACCTAAATTAACAGTCTGTTAGAACTGTCGGGTGCCAGTCACTGAACTTCTCTAGTTCACTATTAACACCCTGTAAAGTACTAGCCCCATTTCGACAGTTTAAATAATCACTCAAGTATAATGCCGCAGCGGGAATCCTGGTCGGGTGCTGGCTCTGCCGCTGTGCAGCAGGAGAGGCACACAGCTATCCACTGAAACCCCTGCTTCCAAGGCTGGCCCTTGGCTGGCGTCTGGGAACGCGAACTGACAAGAGTGGCTCAGCTCACTGAGCTTGACCCGTTTGTACAAACAACATGGTTTATGCTGAACACCTGCTTTCCCTCTTCGAGTATGGAACTGACGTACATCCCAGGCTGAAGCTGCCTATGCGACAAGCCCTCAGTAAAAACTTCGGGCCCTGGCTGGTGTAGCTCAGTGGATTGAGCGCGGGCCTGCGGAACACACGATCGTGGTTCGATTCCCAGTCCGGGCGCATGCCTGGGTTGCAGGCCAGTTCCCAGTAGGGGACTCATGAGAGGCAACCATACAGTGATATTTCTCTCCCTCTCTCCTTCCCTTCCCCTCTAAATATAAATAAATAAATAAAAAACAAACAAAAAAAAACCTTTGGGCACGGAATCTCCAACGAGCCTCCCTGGTTGGCAGCATTCCACATGTGCTGTCACTGCTCGTGGCTGGGAAATAACTATGTCCTGGGGGCCTCCCCTGGAAAGGCCTCTGGAAGCCTGTGCCTGCGCTGTCCCCGTACTTTACCCCGTGTGCCTTCCCCCTTTGCTGACTCTGATTTGTAGCCAATCAAAACTACTGTTTTATTACTTTTATTTTGTAATACATTACCGCCATGAGCGTGACTACATGCTGTGTGCCCGCAGTGGGCATCTGTCATGGTTTCCGGAAACTGAGCAACTTGGAAAACCTTAGTCTAACGAATCCCCGATGCAGAGCCTGAAACCCGGGCTTCCCAGGCTCCCTGCAGCTAAGGCACCGGCAACACGACCTGGCTCCACAGACCACATGCTCGCGTGAACTTCGATTCGGGTGTAAGCAACTTGGGAAGAGGGTCTCCCTGGGAAACGTTTTCTGCAGGAAGGGGTGGACACAGAAGTGTCTGATTTGGGGGTGGCAGTGCCGGATGGAGCAACGCAGCCGTGACGGTTTCCACAAAACACTGGCTATTACTTGGCTCTGGCCACTGCTCCTACAAGTCTGGTCTCCAGCCTGCCAGTCTATGCCTCCCAGAGATTCTGTGGGCCACGCGCAATGAACTCTGCCTCTGCCTAGTGGGCCAGAGTCGGCTTCCACTGCCTGCAACCAAGACCTGACCGATCCCACAGCTCGGGATCCCGAGCATGCTGCTGAAGCATTCTTAACCTCGGTTTCCTCATCTGTAAAAGAGGGCAACCACCCCCCAGAGCTGTTGAGAGGATCCAATGAAACAATACAACAATGTACGTGTCGGCTCTTTCCATAATCCCAGACTTACCCAGAATTCCTCCACGTGGCTTCTGACTTTCTCGCCACAGTAACCAGGCTAACGCCTGCTTCTGGTGCAGTAGCAAAGGGACCTGACGAAAGGAAGGGCCGAAAGTATAAATCCCTCGTGTGAAGCTATCCTGGATCCTGCCTACTTGGATGCCACATTCCACTCTTTTCTTTTCCATAAATAATCCTCCTAATATTCTAGATGTCATATAAGCAGCCGTTTTCATCATGAGGTCCTTGACTCCACCTGTCACCTGTGGTGTCCATATGGCCTGTTCTGCCCAAACAGCGTGACGGATGCCAGTTGTCCGGCATGTCTATCAAGAGCCCCCTCTCTCATCCTCAGGTGAGAGTCCTGGTCTGTCTGCTTCATCAGCCCGAGGCAGTTTCCACTGCTGCAGCCAACACCTCCACCTGCTCAGCCTGATTTCACCAGCCATTCTGTCGGGTTTTTCTTATGGTCGCTTCAGCTGCACTCCCCTCTCTGCAGCCAACTTCCCAGTCTGCGTTGTTAGCCATCATTCTCAGCAGCCCTTTGACTGGGCCCCTCTCTCTAGTCTTTTCTTACTCCTATTTATCTTGCACTCCATGACAAAAATAATCCTCACGAAACACCCCTGCTCCAGATTCTACAGTGCCTCCCTAGCTCCTGAGCTGGTGGGACGCGAGTTCCTCCGCCAACGCCAGGCTCCGCAGCAGCCAGGGAGCTCTCCTCTTCAGCACCTCTCCTGCTGCTCCCAGCTTGGGTCCGGCGGCACCCTGTCACCACTTACCACACCAGTCTGTCTCTTCCCTCGCACACCACCACTCCCTCTAACCGGGGAGTCCTCCCAGCTACCTCTAGGCCTGCAGCTTCAAGGCACAAGGTGAGCAGATACCGACCTAGAGTGACTTTCCTTCATTTGGAATGCCTTTTGCACTTGGTATGCAGCCTATGGTACCTTACAGTGTACATTTTATCTCTGTCTTCAAGTCACTAACTGTTTCATGTGTGTTGGACCTACCCTCTCACCCCCACCAGTTCTTTAAGAGCAGCAATTCCTTTGTATCCTCTCGGCTCCTACTGAAGGCCATTAGTAGACTGGTGGCCGCTACAGACACGCAGAGCTGAACCCTTGAACAATGAGGGGGTTCGGAGCGCCAACGCCCATGCAGTCAAAACCCACATGTAACTTATAACCGGCTCTCCACACAGGAATTCCCAACCACGCACTGGAAACACAGCTGACCCTTAACCGATGCGGATCTGAACTGTGCGGGTGCCTTTAAATGCACATTTTAAGTGTAAGTGGATCCACCAATTCAAACCACACTGTTCAAGGGCAATTGTATAACTTGATGACTGTAGGGAAAAAAGTGTTTTTTACTTCTCACTATTAAACAGGAAAGGAGAAAATAGTGCCAGGGAAGCCACTAAAGCATTATCTGCAGGAAGCACATCAGAATGGCACCGTGCCGAGCCGTCTCGCAGCGGCCGCCCTCCTCATGGGCACTGGGGCACTGTCACAGGACACGCCGCGGCTCACCTTCAGCCCAGCTGGGTCCTCTGCCACAGCCGTCTCGCCAGGACATGACTCGAGTGATCGATGCAGCTCATCGATGGCTTCACTTGTGACTTTCCACACGGAGTGAAGGCGATCTTGGTTCACAGGGCCTGCGGACAGACAGGTGTGACCTCAGGTGCACAAGCGCCACGTCCCGGCTATAGCTGCAAACAGGCAGCTCCTCATTTGCCATAAGGTGGAGCTGAATGGACTGAAAATTCATTTTTTAAATTCATTTTTCATTAGAGCCGACACACAGTTTTGGGCTAAACATTCTTGCCTCCAGATTCTCCTAGCCTCATAGGCTCCTCTATCCCCATGTTCTGTTTCTTTTTTTCAAGTCACATAATAAGGGATAAAAAAATAGACAGTAAAATAAAAAAATAAGATAACCTATCATATTTTTAGTAGATTTTTTTCCAGCTTTGAAGATGCGGCAGAGGAAAAGGAATGACACCAGTGTTTTAGAAAGAAAAGGTCCCTTGGGCTGGGCACAAAGGGGCCCGGCCCGGCACAAGCCGACTGCCCTTCACCGGGACACGCTCGTGCTGGTGGCCCTCAGTCTCGAGAACTTCTAGTGAAGTTACTTAACAAATGCCAGCACCTCAGCTGGTTGCAATTTTAGGAATGAAGTATTCAAATAAGAGGTTTCTATACCAATAAACATGAAACCCTTTAAATGTTAAAATGTTTTCAAAAGAGAAGCTATTTTAATAAAATTTCTCCCAAAACAGATTCCACACTCTCTGACCTTGACCTTACTAATCTAATGTAATTTAATTGTCCTCCAGGCAACTTGGTCACCGCTGTGAGGACAGACAACGCTGTAACACAGCCACGCTCTCAGAGCAGCGCTGCGTGGCCGTGGCCACTGTGCTACTCTAACAAGCACACTGTCTCTGTCCCCTTTTGACTGACCTTGGCTTCATCTGGCACGGAGTCTATACCACATTGTGAAGTACTGCTCTTCAACTTCCTCCCCTACCTGCCTTTTCTCCCTGTTAGCTTTCTCCTCTCTGGTTCCCTTCCTTCATCTCGAGCAGCTCTCATTTGGGAGATAACTGGCTTTTGCTTTGCTGGTCACCGCCCTGAGCTCCTACTTCAGGGTGGGCACTCCAACCCATCCTGTCACATACCTGACGCTCTACTTGGGACCTTCATTCTGCGGCTACTGCTGAATTCATTGTCTTCTGGAAAGTTCAGGATGGGAACACTCAGCTACATAGGCTGTCACTGTTCTTGGTGGGTCTACTGCTATCGATCTCTCGTCAGGTCATCCCTCTGCTCTGCCTTCACACACACACAGAAGGAAGACACGCGTATCTGCTGACCTACCTATTTCAACATGACGTGAGGTCAAGTTTGCATTCACATTTACTGGATGACTCCTATGTGCCGGCCACTGGGCTGAGTGATCAAGGCCGGTGAACAAGGCAGCCACAGTGCCTGCCCTCGAAGAGATCTAGGTAACACTGTGCAAAGCTCAGCTGAGCACCACAGTCTTTCTTACAACTCAGGACTGGCTTTTGCCTTCACGTGCACACGAAGACACCCACTAGTCAGAATCTGACCCCAGAGGGGCAGCTACTCCCACCAGGGCCAGGCCCCTGGGTCTTACCTCCATAGCACTTACTGGACTGCCCAGCAGCTGCCTGCCAGGCAGCCGTCAGTCCTAGAGAACCCAGGGGCTGCAGATCCTGACCCTGCAGGGGTTCGGCTGGCACCAGGTAGGGCGGGTCGGGGGCAGTTTTGGCGAAGTTACTCTGTGGTGGTACTGGAGTGTTACTCTTCTCATCAGTGCCTGTTCGAAAAACAAGGGAAGAACAGATTCAAGTTCAGAAAAGTAAAGGAACTGTATGACTAAGGTGAGGGCCAGAGAGAGTGGGATGACCACCCTTCCAACGAGCTGGGGAAGGCTTCCTACAGAGTGTAGCATTTAAACAGGTGCATAAAACGACGGGAAAGGCAGCTGGGACCACGGGAAACAGGAGAAAGCTTTGATAAATTACAGGTGCAATTTAAAAGGAAGCTCAGAAGCAGATAACAAAATGGGAAGGTGAATGGATCAACACTCTTCATCACGATGGCTTCCCGAATGTCTCCTGTGAAGTTCTGGGGCACAGCCCATTTTACCTTGCTCTGGGGCGAGGGCGAGTGCGCCGAGTGCGCCTTCCAACTCCTGGATCTGCCTGAGCAACTTCTGGCCTTTGTCTGGGAGAACCTGAATGTTCACGGATGCCAGCGTGCTCTGGAAGACAGGGCCAATGAGGATCGCTCCGCTCAAGTTGTCGGAAGTACAATGCTTCAGATTAAAATACCCCAAATGCTATAACTCTGAATTTATGCTCTTTTAACAGTGTGTGAAAACCAAAACTTAAGAAAAAACAAAAAACCTAGCTGACTTACCAATCCTAAAAATATAAACATAGGAAGAGGCAGAAATAAACGCCCACTGATAACACTTTGCTCACATTAACGTCTTTAACTCGTGCGTGGGGTCCCCAGCTGCCCACAGTAAGCAGGCTCTGACCTTCGAACCAAAGCCCAAGCCAGCAGTTACCTTCTTTTGCTTCAGTTGGGTCATGAGGTGCATACGTTGGGCTGCTGGGTCCAAAGGCTCTACCTTCTTGGAAACCCCTGAGACAG
>PVKM010028484.1:0-18209 GCA_004027735.1 Carollia perspicillata
CTCCACAGGGAGTGGAGGTTTGTGGACAGTGGTCACAGTCAGTCCCTGCAGCTGACTGGCCTGGGTAAAGCCCTCCCATTGACCTGCCAATAGCAACCAATGCTCAACTACAACAGGAGGGTGTACTCAGACTACACAAAGGGTACACCTTGAGTACCCAGCTTGGGTGATGGAGGAGGATGTGCCACTGGACCTATTATATTAGGCCACGCCACCAAGACACAGAGTCAAAGATGCTCTACCTGATACATAGAAACAAACAAAGGGAGGCTGTCAAAATGAGGAGACAAAGAAACATGGCCCAAATGAAAGAACTGATCAAAACTCCAGGAAAAAAAAACTAAACAAAATGGAGATAAGCAATCTATCAGATGCAGAGTTCAAAACAGTGGTTATAGGATGTTCAAGGAACTTAGTGAGGACTTCAACAGGGTAAGAAAGGTCCAGTCAGAAATGAAGGATATACTAACTGAAATAAAGAATAATTTGCAGGAAAACAATAGTAGAGTAGATGAAGCTGAGCATCAAATCATTGACTTGGAAAATAAGGAAACAAAAAACAACCAATCAGATGAGCAGGTAGAAAAAAAGAATCCAAGAAAATGAGGATAGTGTAAACAGCCTCTGGAACAATTTCAAGTATTCTAACATTCACATCCGAGGGGTATCAGAAGGAGAAGAGAAAGAGCAAGAAACTGAAATTGGAAATCTATTTGAAAAAAATAATGAAAGAAAACTTCCCTAATTTGGTGAAGGAAATAAGGCATGCAAGTCCAAGAAGCACAGAAAGTCCCAACATGATGGATGCAAAGAGGTCCACTCTAAGACACATCATAATTAAAATACCAAAGATGAAAAAGAATCTTAAAAGCAGCAAGAAAAAAAGCAGAGTTACCTACAGGGGAGTTTCCATAAGACTGTCAGTTGATTTCTCAAAAGAATCTTTGCAGGCTAGAAGGGACTGGCAAGAAATATTGAAGTGATGAAATGCAGGAACCTACAATCAAGACTCCTCTACCCAGAAAAGCTATCATTTAGAATTGAAGGGCAGATGAAGAAGACAACTAAAGAAGTTCATCATCACCAAACCATTATTATATGAAATGTTAAAGGGACTTATTTAAGAAAAAGAACATCATGAACAATAAAATGGCAATAAATACATTTCTATCAACAATTGAATCTAAAAAAACAAACTAAGCAAACAAGAACAGAGACAGAATTTTGAGAGCTGCCATACAGGAGGGGAGTGTAGGCAAATGAGGGGATTAAGAAGTACAAACAGGTACTTACAGAGTAGCCATAGGGATGTAAAGTACAGATTAGGAAATGGAGCAGCCAAAGAACTTTTGTGCATCACCCATGGACATGAACAATGGTACAGGGATTGCCTGAGGGATTGCGGGGTGCTGTGTGGAGGGGGGGCAAAGAGGGATAAATCGAGACAACTACAATAGCATAATCAATAAAATATAATTTAAAAGAATAGGTGATTCTGGAGATTAATCACCCTTCTACTTTACAAAAGAAAGGCCTGGCACACTGTTGTCAAATGGCTCCATACCAATAAATTTAAAGGTCTGTATTGCAATGCATCATTCTCTGTTTTATATGTATTAAAGTCTTATGCATTAAACTAAGTTCTTCATGGTTTCATAATTTACAATTTTAGGGACAAAGAGAGACAAGGCAATGTTTGCAGATCTTCTTTCCAACTCTGCTTATTTGCTTCAAGGTTTGCCTAAAGTATTTGTTCACAAAGTACAAAATACTTCTAAAAGTGTAAGTTACAAATAATATCGTAAAAATGAAAATTTAAAAGTATATGCTGACAAAAAAAGGTTATTGGGGTTACTCAGTAAATCTGAAAAATATCAGTTAATAAAAATATTATTTCTTTTAAGGTAAAGATTAGCAACCTTTTTTTAATAAAGGGCCAGATAGTAAATATATCAGGTTTTTTGTGCCAATCTTGTCATAACTGTCCAACTGTGTTGTGACAAAAAGCAGCCACAGACAATATGTATCCCAACAAGTATAGCTGTGTTTCAAAAAAATCTTTATTTACAAAAATAGGCAGTGGGCTAGATTTGTCCTTTAAGCCATAGTTTGCCAGGTCCTGTTTAAAGGAATTTAAAAAATAAATGTTTACCAGATTTTCTTTGTCGCCGACCCAACAAGTCTGTAACTGCTTTTCGGAATTTTTTTGCTTCTTCTTCATTGGCAAAATTAAGAGCAACTTGACAAGTCTAAAATATTTTCATGAAAAACATAAATAACAAAAAACGTGAACTAGTTTTATATAACAAAGAAGTTGATACTCAACAGAAGTACATTTCTGAAGAAGGAAAGCTTGACTTTTTTAGCAGATAAGAACTGATTTTATTACCTGAATAATTTACAAAGGCAAGAAATAAAAAGGTAAAATAAAAGATTACTATTAGAAAGTTACCCAATCACAGCAGATGCTAAAATATTAAACTGAATACCTTCAACAAAAACCAAAGTAGCAAATTGAATTTGACCCTTCAGTAGAGCTCTGTACATAATTCAGATTAGAAAAGTAAATACTTGGAAAAGCTGGTAAAATGTAGGTCAACTCTATCTTTTACTAGTTTATGTTTTTATTTTATAGCTTAATTATAGACATTAAATTATAACCTTAATTCAGTTAATTATTAAAAATATGGAAACATACTGATATTATTTATTATGGAAATTAATGCACACTTTTAAATATGTATATATTTATATCCTATCAAGAGAAATATGAAAAATCATACCTAAAAAATATAGGTATACCATCTAATTCAAATCTTTTTCTCGTTGTAGAAAATTTACAAAATACAAATATAAAAACAAAGAAAATTAAACTCACCCATAATCCATTTACTCAGAAAATCTCTGTTAGTATATGGTATAAAAATCCTTCTAATATTTTTCCCCAGTATATACAATAAATTTTAAAAACTGTTTTCTTCCCCACTTACTGTATTTTAGCACTCTTCTAGGTCATGAACTATTCTTTCAGAAAATAATTTGAATAGCAATAAAACATTGAATATTTAAAAGTTACCAGGGATGAGTGAACAATTAAAACTTCATTTTTATACATAAGAAAACCAAGCCCACAGAGGTTAATCTATTTGGCCAAAGTCAAAATGAGAGATTAAATTACCTACCCAATGACAGAGAGAGGATAAAAAAAATAACAACTCCTTTTCTACACAGCAAATTACATTTATAGTCCTTTTAAAAATTTTCTTTTTGGTCTTAAAGTCTTACCCATTTCTTCTGATTTGGCTATAATATTTATGAAGTTTTTAAAAGTAAAATAATTCTTTTTTATACAATGTTTACACAAAAAGCTCATACATGCCTTCCATAGACAAATGTAAAAGCAATTACATTAAACAAGTCAGTAAGGAAAAATACAACTTACATCTCCAGCAAAGGTATGAAAATATCCTCTAGGACTATTATATACAAAGTTATTGTATAGTTCCTGTTCCCACAATAATTTCCCATCCTAGGAAAAAGTAAAAGTTACAGAGTTACCAAAAAGATAATCTCTAGGAATAAAACAAAGCAGGTGACTAGTATTAAGAGATTAGGTACATTCACAATAGTTTTTACATACACACATACAACATATCATATAATTTAATCAGTAACTTCTTAATAACAAAAGAATAAACACTGGATAATGTTTCTTTCATAAAAATTACATACCAAGTGAGTTCAGTTTGGTAAGCTAAGATACAATCTCATTTAGCCAAGCATTCCCAAATATATTTATACTTGTTCAGTTATATAACTAGAACAATTACTAGATCAATGTTATAAAGGAGTAGGACATTTTTGTACATGTGCTGATTATCAATATACAGTTTCAACTCAATACTTAGAGACTGTGTGCTATCAAATATTACAGGAAGACTTCATGCTCTTTTTCTCAATTCTGCAGATGCTGGGAGTGTCAATTATATCTATCTTCTCTGTACTGCTCATTAACAGTCTTTGAATTCCCAACTTTTGCAGAGTGGCCTCCTAATGAAACACTGGTTTAAGTAGTATCAATCACATGCAGAAAGAAACCAGTGATTACAGTGCACCATGGTTAAACTATTGTTAAAAGAGCCATGGGTAATTGTCATATTTATAGCCCCAGTACGAGAAATATAATTAACCTTAATACCAAAGGTGGCTGGCTAATTGCAAGTATTCAGCAATGGTTATCCACAATTGAAAATAAGTAGTTAGGGATATACAATCACTGCCCAATTTGGAAATGCAAAGTTATGCCTATACCACAATTAAAAAATATCTACAATACATTGTACATAGATTATGACCACTATAAGTGAAGTCCCTTTTTTCTGAGTGGAGTTATATGTGTGTTCCATTTCTAAACAGTACTTCTCATTGATGAGAAATACAGGGTGGGGCAAAAGTAGGTTTACAGTTGTGAGTAAGCAAAAGTTTATTCTTGAATCATTTTCACATGAATGACTGTAAACCTACTTTTGCCCCACCCTATCTGTCAAAGGACTTAGGGCTTCTTTCAAACTATGCGTGTGTCTCCCCGACCCCCAGAGTCACCACCACAGGAGGTCACTGCAGGAACAGCCAGAGTGCCGCATCTCTCAGCACTCTTAGCGTCTGGGGGCGCGGATGTTAGGAAGCACGAACTTGCAAAGTGCAGTAACTTAAATCTCAGGGAAATACTTCGCTACAGGCCCAGATAGATAGTCACCCTATTTTACAATGAAGTAAGTCGGGGCACAGAGAAGTAAGAACAGTTTGATTACAATCTAGCTGACCAAAAGTATCATGTAGGAGTTCAAAGTAAATTTTAGTTTTTTGTAATTATAATCCCATTATAAGTACTGCCACATACAAATATTAAAGAGGCTTACTATGAAAAAGGTTTTAAAAGATAAGTGGAGATTCATCTCAGCAAAAGGAGAATTACTTTTATAATAACTATGAAGGATGACTACCTGACAAAGGGCACCCAATGGGGATTTATGATTCACAGTGAGGGACACAAAACTGTAAAAATATGAACATACCTATGCTAAGAAGGAACATAAGGGAAAATGGGTGGCAAATACATTATTAATAGATATTGTATAATGCTTTAAACCTGGTCTGGAGTACATGACAGTACATACCAAACTAAAATATACTTTTCAGAGTTCCTAAAAGGACTTATATGCTGGTCTGTAATGGACAGGATGGAATAAAATAGTACCATTGGAAAAGAAGAGAATGTGGGGAAAGCCTAAGACCCAAAGCTTAAAACAAATAAACAAGGGCGGTGAAAAGATAAAGTAGGGAACTACTCATGTTGGTCTCAATGCCCGAGCTTCAATATCAAACACCAAGCTTCATCCGCGCAAGTATAATCGACGCATTATGTATGGGATAAACAAATATATACTAAGTTATAATTGAGGTGAAAACCTAATCACCTACAGTTTAAAGGGGAAGCAAAGCAAAACTCACCTTGATATCATATATTCTTAAAAAATAAGATCTCTGTGGATTGTCCTTAACAAGACAAGCAACACCACTGCACTTCTTCGACCACATACAATTCCGATCTGCTGCATATAACTGTACCACTGCTGAAGACATAGTCTGCAATACATAAGATTTATAGTCATTAGGTTTAAAATAACCTTTAACTGACTACAGCCCCTGCTGACATCTTGAATGCAACCTCGTGAGAGCCACCAACCAGAACAACCCAGCTAAGGTGTCCCCGAATTCCTGACCCACAGAAAAAAAACAGATAATACATAGTCATTGTTATTTTAAGTGACTACTTTTGAAGCAATTTCTTATGCAGTAATAAATACACAATAGCTATACTAAAACTAATTATCGAAAGCTAACACTCACTGATGCTTAAAATGTGTTAGGAAATGTGCTAAGCACTTTCAAATATAACTCCCAAAAAGTTTACTATTAATTAAAATAAATATTTTATTATTTTAAATAATAATAAAAATTATGCTTGAGAAACTCAAGGTTAAAGAGGATAAATAGTTTGCCCAATACCACAAACTTAAGTGACAGAACTGAAATTCCAATGCAGATTATCTGTGAGTTCAAATCCTATATTCTTACTCCCTGTAATAAACTGTTTTCCAGTAAGTGAACTTTCCACCAAGTAAATAGTAGTATTAGTAAAGGCTGATTTCAACACAGCAGTTAACCATTTTAGTATAGGTACTAAGGCAAACTTGAAAGCAAGCTATGTGGCTACTAATTATAGTGCTGGACACTTTTGAACATATGCTTAAAGAAGATTCTAACATCTGTTTTAAGACAGTAAAACTGAGGGGCAAAAGATTTTAATTGATTTGCACATGGCCACACAGCTTGAAAGCGATACAGAAGCTATGAAAAACGACTTTAGTCCCAATTTTTTCAAGGATATCCCTAACTAGTATCCTTTTAGATGCACAGGAGAGAAGCTAATTCATTACACGAAATGGATACCTTGCCAGGGTGTCCAACCTGCAGCCCGCAGGGTGCATGTGAGCCAGGATGGCTATGAATGTGGCCCAACATGAAACTAAATTTACCTATAATATTATGAGACTTTTTTGATTATGTGTCACAATGTATTTTATGTGTGGCCCAAGAAACTCTTCTTCCAGTGTGGCCCAGAGATGCCACAAGGTTGGACACCCCTGCTACAGCATTTGCGTTTCCAGGACACCATGTTGCCACCTCTATCGTGACTGTATCGTGAAATAATGGAAACTTTCATTTAATTCTAAATTAAGTTATTTTATATTATAATCCAGAATGTAACTATTTGATCTTAGTTTCTTAAGAGTAGTACACATATATACTGGTACAGCACCTACAAATCCATAAAAATAATAATCATGTTTTCTGATCCAATAGTTTCATTCCTAAAGTAGAAATTAAGAAAATAATTTAAAATATAACCTAAAATGTATTTTAATATGAATATAAAAACACAAAATATTTACATGAATATACATTAATGATGTTTTTTAAACAGAAGGTCTTTAAATATCCAAAATAACAGATGATTAAATAGTCATGGCACATCAATTCAATGAATATTGGACACTGCAATAAAAAACAGACTACATTAAGGTTTGGAGATAATGTTGTTTTGGGTTACTTAATTATGCTTAGGGAATGCCACCTCTTTGATAAGGCGATTGCAAAGAACGATTATATACAAAAATCTTTCATAATGATAATAAACTAAAAATGAAACAGCAGTACACTGCTGCGGGTTGAAATTTCATAAACTTTTCCACAGATATCAGTGTTCCATGTTATGCTTTTAACTTTTGCAGACCAAGCTCATCTTTGAATTTCACAGACAGTCATGAACAGGACACAAAACAGCAGGAAAATGTCCACAAGAACTATTACAAATTACAAAGATAGCTTAGAAACTAGGACACTGGGTTTAAAAAAGGAGACTGAAGAACGTGCTTACGGTTCTGGCCTTCTCAAAACGGACTGTGCTCTTTCCAAGTACACAGTCTCCGATGAGAGCTCCACGGGCTCTCTAACCCTAGACCCCAGCATTACAGACTTCAGAAAAATTATCCAACGATGTAAGAGAGGAGACTGAAGAATTCAAAAATCAGATGAGAAAATCTGTGTTTTAAAGAAAATTCTAGCCCTTTTACTACTGTGCTGTCAAAATGCATTCATTTCTACAAAGAAAAGCAGTTAGGAAACCAGTTATCATTAAAGAGATCTAAAAATCCTCCTGTTTTACTTTTTAACCAAAAAACAAGAAATAACAGCTTGCAAAAGGAAAAAAACCGGGTCACTAAATAGTCTGTACTTCCATTATGGAAATCCCCTTGCCATAGAACCAGATATTAACACTGTACAACACTGTCTAGATGTTATGTGAACTTAAAAACTCCCAAAACTAAAAATTCACATTTAAATATTGATATAAATTTAAAACAAATTCTTAGAATATGTGCTTAAGAAATAGGGACCCAAGAAACAGTTTTACAATTTTCCACACAATCACAGTTGGCATTATAACCTTATTCTAAAAAAATGTACAAAATTTTAATATTAAAGAGCCCAACTAATTATAAGCAATTTTCAGTAACTGCATTTTCAAAATTTTCTACACCTTTTTTCTGTCTCAGTATGTTGACTTCACTCCTTATCTAAACCGGCAAAGTCTGAAAATTACATACCCAAAGCACCTTTTAAAGACTTTTCTGGTTAATTCAGGATAATGATAATGAATGCAAGAACAGCTTACACACATAAAATTTAATACATAAATGCTAGAAATAAAAACAGTGACTATCTCTTTAAGTCTAGATTGACAGTGGCTTAATTAAGTTTTTAAAAACATTCCTTCCATTCCTTTAAAGTAATTACAGCTAATCAACTCCATTACCTTCTTTTCCTACATAATCAAGAAGGTATTCTTAAAAAAAAAAAAA
This sequence comes from Carollia perspicillata, assembly GCA_004027735.1. Taxonomy (NCBI): domain Eukaryota; kingdom Metazoa; phylum Chordata; class Mammalia; order Chiroptera; family Phyllostomidae; genus Carollia; species Carollia perspicillata. Next base: position 8,487 of record PVKM010028484.1, read on the forward strand.
AACCTAAGAAGAAGCACTTAAGAAAGATCTATTTCTTATTAGCTCTATAGTGTTAAGGTTAAAAATTGGTTAATTAAAAGGAAAAACAGAACTCTATCAACTTTTGTAGAAATAGAGTCTATTTTACACAATCTGTTATTACAGTACTGTTATTGCAATAACACATTCATCTCTAGAAATGTCACTGTCAAGGGTGAAATAAGATGGAGGATGAATTCTGGGATGTGAATCCATCCCGCTGTCCTTTGGCAGGGCTTTCACCTCTCCTGGGTTGGCTGCACCAGTCAAGAAGTATTTCCCTGATGCCTTAAGTGGAAATCGCTATCTGCTTACCCTTCATGTTTCTAAAGTACCTTTCCGTGTGCCCTTTATAAAACTCTTGTTACATCACATCATACTCTAAAATAGAATAATTTTCTGTATTAACTTATTACCTATTAAATACATTTTAATTACCTTAAGCCCCTAAATGTTTTGCAAGCCTATACTTTCATTTTACCTTTGCCCCATGTAAGTAAATACTTGTTAAATTAAAAACTGTATTTTCTGATTCTGGTAACAAATAAGAGAGTGACTTTGATTTTAGAATACACACCCTGGAGTATTATAAAGGGGTATAATATCAGCAACTTACCCTCGAGTCTCAAAAAAACTATGTATGTGTATATGGAGACAGAGAGAGAACCATGGTAAAATGCTGTAAACGTCTGACTAATCTAGATTAAGAATATATAAGAATTCTTTGTGCACGATTTGCAACTTTTCTGTATGAAATTATTTTGAAGTAAATATATTTTAAAGCACAAATGATTCTTGTAAGACATTAAAAATATAAGACGACGGTCTCCTTCCACAGCCATGACAGTCTTGGGAAGGCTCTCTGACAGCCACTGCTATCCCCACACGCTACCCACTGCCACAATGACCCAAAGCTAAGAAGACTGCCACCTCCTCCAATTCCCTCTATATCACATCCACTTTGTGAGAAGGAACTCATCCTGAAAAAGAAATCACAAACATCCACCACTTCTGCAGTTAAAATTCCTTTCATATTTTCCAAACAAGTACATTAAATAACAGGTCAGAATAAGAATCTGATTAGAAAAACAGAGGTTCGTTTATTATTAAATCAGTTAATGACAGGGAAAAGACTGGAAAATACCAGGATATGTAGATCCTTGCTTGACAACCAACTGCCTACAAGTACTAAAATGGCTTAACACTGAGTAACTGTCTGCAACAATTACTATTTTAATAATCCAATAAAAATCCACTGATTAAGGGAAATAATTTTTAAAGATATAATTTCAACGACTATCCAAAATATACTGAATGTGAAAATAACAATCAGATGACTTAATATTGGTTTGGCCAAAAGTCCGTTACTTTTTTCTGTATGATTCAGTAGTGCTTTACTGACTTTAACTTCATTCTAAACAATTTTGTTAAATTGTATCATGACAGTGGTCATATTAGCCTGCAGTTAAAAAAAGTATCAAAATTGGTGAATTTTTGTGCAGCCATTTTAATACTGAAGATGGAAGACAATAGGTAACATTTTTGGCATACTATACTTTATTATTTCAAGAAAGGTATAGATGAAACTGAAATGTCAGAAAAGATTTGTGCAGTATATGGAGAAGGTGCTGTGACTGATCGAACACATCGAAAGTGATTTGCAAGGTTTCTTGGTACTACTAATATTTTGGCTAAATAGTTCTTTGCTGTGTGGCTGTCTTAGTATTGGAAGATGTTTAGCAGCACCCCTGACCTCAACTCACTAGAAGCCAGTAGCAGGTGATAGCTGACATATTCAAAACATCCAAATCAATAAAGTCACTGGTGAAAATGAAAAATATGTCTTTTATTTTATGGAAAAAAATTAAATGGACTTTTTGGCCAACCCAATATATAAAGTCTTCTATGATGATAAAGGACCTAGATTAATGGCCAAAACACTCCAGCTTGTGTGTGTGTTTATGTGTATATATGTATGCCCTCAAATTTCTAAAATCTATTTTGGGACCATCCATCCTAAGTTTTCTCATATAAAAGCTAACCTTTTAATATGTTCCTAGATGCTATAACAAGGCATTCACATGGAATGTCCCATTATTATCCTGAATATGGAGTTTTGATATAAGACATTACAAAAGGAATTATAACAGTAAAGATTAAAAATTGCTTGAATTCTTATAATTACTTTATTATGCAGTGATCTAAAGGAGCAATTTCCTAAATAAAGTATAACACCTCAGTTACATGGCATGTAAGGGAAAAAAAAGATAAGACTCAGCAATTTAAAATATAAAAACAAAACTCCTGAGTGGTGAGTATCACTGAAAATTATCCAGGAAAAGAAAACACAAATGATTCACTCTGAAAAGAGGGAATGTTATCACCTGGTGATTTCCACAATGAGAAATAACCAGAAAAAGCAAGAAAACAAAAAAGGGAGAAATTAAAAGGAGAATACATAAAAAACATAAGAGGCCACGATAAATGGATTAGTTTTTAAAAAGCAAAGCTGGAGGACTGGAAGAGGAGGAGGACAAAAGCCTGAAGTAACAAACAGAATTCCAACAGTGAGGGGAAATGGGGCTAGATAAAAAAAACAGCTGCTGTATTGGGAAACAAGCACAAATAGTCTTTTGAGTCTTAGTAGTTATTTAAGAAAACTACTGTGCCAGGCATATTCATTCGCCAAATGTTCACTGAGTAACTACTCTGTACACAGGATTGTAACAAATGAAGGTGAGGTGGGAATGAAAGAAAGTGGAGTGGAATACAAAAATGAATTAGACATGATCCCCCTGAAACATGTATTATAATGGGAAGACAGACATTAGTTAGTAACTATTACTAATGTTATACTGGAAAAATAAAGTATGCAAGGACAATGTACAATCTACGTAGAGTGGGAAGGCTTCTCTAAAGTGACAATATACCTGGAGGATGAAAGGGATGCATCTGGTGAGTAAAATGGAGAGAAGATAACATTCTAGGTGGGCACATCAATAAATCTCCAACCACGGGTTAGTGCTAGGGGAGTTCTGGGAGCTGTGTAGGATGGAGGATAAGAAAGAGATTAGTGGCATGGAATGAAGTTATAGACTTCAAGTCACATCAAACACGGCCCAACTGTGTGGTTTAGAGAGAGATAAACATCCATCTACAGTTTGGAAACCTTGTTTGGAGATGTGGTTCAGTGGTGTATCATTCCTGTAATGACTTTTAATGCCTCTCAGTAGCCAAGTTCCTGTACACTTTTTCCCCCCACTGACCCTGAGTTTGTTCGGCCAAATGACTTGCTTTAATCAATAGGATCTCAGGAAATATTAGAGAAACCTGCACGTTGTAGCTTATCGTTTTGGAAATGCTGCCCTAAAACTTGGCAGGAAAGACAACATGGAAAGCAGGGTCCTAGTCATCCTACCTGCCCTTGCTGGGACTAGCTCCCTAATGCCAGCTGATTTATATGAGCCAACCTAGGTCACAGAAACAGACTAACCACCTAGCCAATCCATAAAATTGTGATTGAAAAACTGATATTCCTTTAAGTCATGAAGTTTTGAGGTGGTCTGTTTGCAGCAATAGATTAACAGATGTACAGGGTTGTTTAAGTATACTAAATAACAATAAACAGCAATAGATGGTTCTAGCTCCTTCTTCCATTCCATTTACATTGGACATACATTTAAAATTACCAGTAAAGTTACCAAAACTTTAAAACTAGAAATCATAAGAGTTTTAGAGCACACTCTCATTATTGTTTTTTGGAACCATTTTAAGAATTACTTCATATCCAAAAGCCTTACTAAAAGGTGTGTACTTGGCAACAGCTTAGGCTCAGTCACTAAACCACTCGTAGCCATACACCAGTCTCATATCATGCCTGTGATTTAAATCCCTACACTTAGGAAATTGTAAATTACCTGCAAACAGTCAAATTTATAGATACTAAACCTACAAAAGGTATTCTTAATGTTCTAATTGAAGCACAATCATATATAAATAGGTAAAGATGATCTCTTCATAGACTGGGCCATGTTGGTCAGCAGGTGAGGACACTGTCTAACGATAGCAGAGGTACAGCTTGCCCTTTTCTGCCTCTGCCTTCTGTGAAGCTTAAGAGAACTTGCATAAAAAGAGTTTTTCTTCTCTTTCTTCTTTTTCCCTTTTCTCTGCCTCTCTTACAAGATCCACTGAAATCTGATAAAGCCTCAAGCTTGGGTTTGAATTTTCAGGAAATGAAGGTGGGAAAGAGCTCCCCTAGGATTCCCACCTCAGCTTACCAAAATTGAACGTTACTAGCTAAGGCCCAAGCCCTGAAAACAAATTTTTTAACAGCAGCAGCAGCAGCAGCAGCAGCAATGAAAACAACAAAACACACACACACATATACACATACATATACTCTTTTACCTCTTCCCTGTGCAAATAACAGTTTGAAATCAGAGTGTGGAAAAGTAGGTACTTTGGTCACCGATAGAATTTGGGTATTAGTGTATCCTAGTCAAATACCACCTGATACCATGTCACCATAAATTGATGGAGTATGTAATCCAATCCCTTCACTTCAACTGCTCATTTTATATTTACCATACATTACTCACTGATTCATCCCAGTCCCTAATTTGCCATAATTTTGTCCTATCTCACCTGAAAGATTCTCCAAGAACTATATGTCCTTGATATAATTTTATTCCTCTACTGATCTCATTTGGTTTAAGTTTCTTATCTATTCTGGGGGAAGGAAGAGGAACCTTGGCAGTGGTGGTGGTAGAAAACAGGATGATTGCCAGTGCATGCGAAGAAACTTCAAACAGATGAAACTTACATGTCCTGGGGAAAATAGGTAGATTTACATGAAGTCAATTTCAGGGTCCTTTACTTGTAAGACCGCCTTGCAAGGCTTGGTCTGTTCTCCTTTGGAGACACATGAGGTAGCAGCAATACCAGCTTCAACCCTAGGCAGTAGTCTCTAGCTATACCCTAAGGTGATGCTCTAACTTCCATCAAGGATGTACTACGTTTGTCCTGGCTGGTGTGGCTCAGTGGTTGAGTGCTCACCTGCCGGTTCGATTCCCAGTTAAGACACATACCTAGGTTGCAGGCCAGGTCCCCAGTAGGGGGTGCACGAGAGGCAACTACATACTAATGTTTCTCTCTTTTCCCCCCTTCCCCTCTGTAAAAAATAAATAAATCTTTAAAAATAATTTTTTTAAAAAGGATGCACAACATTTCCTCACTTGCCCAGTCCCTGCAATAGCTTGTCCCCCTCGGACCACATAATTCATATAGACCCAGACTTTAAGGAAAAGGCTCTAAACCAGTGATTTTCAACCTTTTTTACCTCATAGCACATATAAATTACTAAAATTCTGTGGCACAACAACAAAAAATAGGTATTAATTTTGATTGATTATACAGGATGGCTATAGTTGTGTTGGCTGTTGTCACTTTTTATTAGACAGTCTACGGGGAAAGAGGTCAGTCCCCTTATTAGTTAGGTATTGCATGTTTTAAAAAACTCTTCCAGCACTCCAGTGTGCCATGGCACAATGGTGGAAAATCACTGAACTAAATGAGGGCTGTCAAGCTCCCTGCTAGGGGCAGCATACCATGACCAAACTTCACGGACACTTGGCGGGAGTGGGGTTGGGGGAGGCAGCTGTTCAAGATCCAAGAGCTGGAGTTTTCCCCAAGCAAGAAGCACCCTCTAAGCAAAGTGAAGGAAATTACAGATGTGCCATTACCGGTAACTGGATTTAAAAAAAATTCCTTTCAGTGTCACAGCTGTCAATAATAAAAAACAAATTTTCATCAAATGTACTAGAACAAGAATTTTGTTCCGTAAAGTATCAGACGCTTTCTATTTTGGCTTTGCAACTCTGCTACTGTAGAGTGCATAAGCAACTGTAGGTAACTTGGAGATGATTATGTTCCAAAAAAACTTTACAAAAAGAAGCAGGCCAGATTTGGTCCATGGGCCATAGTTTGTCAAACCTTGGGCAAGAGGAAAAATTCTCTATAGAAAATATAAAACTATTGTCATGTAAAAAGGTGACTGAAGAACATGTGGTAAAAATAGGTAGGAAAAAGCATGAAGGGGTGTGTCAATTAATAATAGTAATAAGTTGTAATAAATAATAAGATATTTTTTGGATTTTGTGATGTTTATATTTTTTATTTGCTGTCACCTTTTTTATACTAAACAAACATTCACTTTTATACTTAATTTTGGATTCTTTTTTTTTTTAAAGAGTCTCTCCCAACTGTATAAACTCCAAGCCAGAAAACTTGGATTAGCCTTACTGTGGGGTAAGAAAATGAAAGAAAAGGAACCATCTAAACCAACATATTCCTTCTGCCAAACCAAACTTGAGATAGTAACTTTTTCACATACAATGACCGTACCCACTTAACAAAACTGTGGCTGAGCACATGTGTATGTGCATGTGGGGATTCTTCCATAGTCAATCTTCTATCCAGTATAAGAAAGAATCCTTCATATATCATTCTTAATGAATGATCGTATAGCATCTGCTTGAATGCTTGCTGTAATGGGGAGCTCACGACTTGAGGAAAAAAGAAACTATCTTATTGTTGAGCAGTTCAGTTAGAAAATTCTTAATACTGAACTTAAATCTGTTTCCCTGGTAATTCCCACTTACAGATATTTAATTCTTTAATCATTCATTCCAATATTTGTTGAGCATTCGCTGTGTAATAAACACAGTGCTAGGTATACACAGCATACCTAGTATAGCTACAGTATAACACCTAGTATAGCTACAGTATAACAGTATATACAGTATAACACAGTATAGCTACAATAATGCAAAACTAAAGATTTATACTATTCCACTAGTCACAGCATACTTATTTCTGTATAGTGGCAATGTCTTCACTTCCACAGAGAAGTAGCCCTTCAACAACTCTCTCAGTGGAAATTTATTTTGATCATTCCTCATCTGACCTGATTTATGAATTCCTTATCAGGCTGGTTATCCTTGGCAATCAAAAGTAAATAGTATTTTGCATGTGGTCTGGTCAGTGCAGCCTCATTTTCATCTGTCTCATTAAATTCTGAAGACACACGGGACAGTCTTTCTCTAACTCAGCCTCCTGTTAGTTGACTAACACTGCATACCTTTCAAACCTCGGTTTTCACCTGTGCTGACTTAGCTGACTCCCCACAAAAAAAAAAAAAGGAAAAAGGATTAACACTTAACCTGCTGTTCTACCCTACCCTACTAATTATGAGGATGAGCAACACGAGCCGCCTTGGTCAGCTTCCGTCATCAACATCGGAGGGAGCAGCAGTTCCTCTTTTGCTAAGTCTTACCAAGAAAATCCTCTTCAAAAAAGTCAGTAGACTGGTCCGATAATTAGGTCCTCTCAAATTGCACAAATGGTTGAGCTAACCTTTTCTTTTCAATGAACAGGAACTGCTAAGGAATAAGATAAAATATACCATCACAAAGTTGACAAGGAAACCTGCTGAGCAGTGTAACGTTCATTGGAAAAAACCAAAAAAGCTTGGAATAGGAAAAAGTATGATCTCTGGTACAGCTAGTACATGGGTTTCCCCATTAGGACTCATAGATGCTAATAACAACTCTCCTGGAAGGAAGCCAGGTGAGCGCTTCCTCCGCAGCACAGCTGCTGTTAAGTTTTCTGCAGTCTAGCCCAAGTACTTAAAAATATATAGGCATTACTCGAACAATCCTGCCTATGTGGAATTGTAACAAATCCACAAAACACTGAGGTATAAGTTTCTGATAATTAATTAGCAGGGGTGAGAGATATTACATAATCAAAAATAATACACAGTGTGAAAGGAGTTATAACTGGCTGGCAATAGCCCTAAAGGCTAAGTCTCACCATGGTCAAAATGAATAAATTCAAATGATGCCTCCTACAGTGACAATGGACTCTGAAGGAAATACAGTATAATATATGGTACCCAAAATGTTCACACAGATGACCTAGTTCATCATATGTGAATTAAAATAAGTTTAGTAACGTGTTTATTTAACTAAACCAGGGTAAAAAGATAACACATTTTTTAAAAGACCTCTATCAAAACCATTAAAAATATTTCAAATCCTACATTTATCAATTCAAATCTTCGGAACCTTAAAATTATTCAAAATTACTCAGGCAAGTGGAATTTTCTAAATCATCAAGAAAAATACCTGCTCAATTAAAGTGCAGTTCACCTATACAACAGAATACCACACAGCTGCAAAAAAGAGAGAACATGAAGAGGCTCTTTAAGTAATGACTTAAAAACCCTCGAGATACTTTGTTATAAGAGAAAAAAGCAAGATGTAAAATGAACAGTACATTATGCCAATATGTGTGCACAAAAGCAGGAACAAGAACATTTGCCTAAGTGCATAAAAACTGTTTAGAAAGGGACACGGAAAACTAGGAACAGCTGCCAGCTGTTAGGAGTTGTGTCTGTGTGCTTGTGCTTTGTCAGGGAAGGAAGAAGTGGGCAAAGACAAGATGGAAGAGAAATTTTCAACTGCTTTCAATACTTTTATTTTCAACTAGGTGAACACTTTAGCTTTTCAGAAGAGTAAATATTGATTTGAGAAATACACACATAAAAGAAAGAAAAAGACCAATTCAAGTCACATTATAATATAAGTCTGGGAGAGAAAAAAAGTCTTTCTGATCTAGAAACTGTAACCCAGGGAGAATTTCTAGTAGCTTTTAAGTCTCCCTTTAAAAATTAGAAGTGAACATTGCTGAAAATAGCATACTACAGTGTCTAAAGGCATAAAGTAATAAAAAAAGTAAACTTTGGCAACTATAGCCTATGTCTATAATGAATGTCAAAGTCTGTTATTTCTTTCACCAACTGTCCTTTGAGTCTTTTGAACTCTTAAATATGATTAATAAAGATAGGCAAGTTTAAAATTCAATTGGCTTTGTCTTCTATACTTGTTATTCTGTATGTAGCAACTCATATTACCCTAGCTTTTAAAGACATCATAAGAATGTACGTGCATATTACATATACACATTTGCTTAACTTTCATATGTACAATAAAGGTGGGGTAAGGACATGCAAAGATAAGGCTAATCTGAGAGTAAATAAGCTTAAATTCAACGTACAACCTAACTGAGGACATTAAGTAGAACATTTGAGACTCTCCCATACATTATGCATAAGAATTAGACGGGGGAAAAAAAGGAGGGGGGAGAACCTTTCTGAAGTTGTTTTTAAGGGATCAGTCAAAGAACATATATGTATAACCCATGGACACAGACAACAGTGTGGTGAACACCAGAGGGAAGGGGGAGTAAGGGCTGGGAGTACAGGGATACTGTGGGGGGAAAATATGGATACTTGCAATACTGTCGACAATAAAAATAAAGAGAAAAACATTAGCAGGTAAACAGGGCTAAAGTATAAATAAAATGGGAGATGGGTGCAACTATAAAGAAAATGATATTATACATGTACAGAAATATCCTGTTAATAAAGAGAGGGACTATGTCATAAATGAAAGCATTTTTTAAAAATAGGTGGCTTTGCAACAAACAACAAGTGTTGGAGAGGTTGTGGAGAAAAGCGGACCCTAGTTCACTGTTGGTGGGATTGCAGACTGGTACAACCACTATGGAAAACAGTATGGAATTTTCTCAGAAAACTAAAAATGGAACTGCCTTTTGACCCAGCAATTGCCCTGCTGGGATTAT
>PVKM010028485.1:5000-18259 GCA_004027735.1 Carollia perspicillata
AGTAAAGACAGTCTCTTTAATAAAAGGTGGTGCAAAAATTGGACATGTACATGCAAAAAAAATGTAACTAGACTACCAATGTATACCACATACAAGAATAACTCAAAATTGATAAAGTACTTAATATAAGTCAAAAGAATCCTATAAGAACATGTAGACAGTAAAATCTCAGACATCTCTTGTGGCAATATTTTTGTAGATACATCTCCCAGGGCAAAGGAAACAAAGCAAAAAATAAACCAATGGGGCTACATCCAACTAAAAGGCTTTTGCACATCAAAGGAAACCATCAACAAGATGAAAAGGAAACCCACTGTATGGGATAATATATTTTCCAAAAAATGTCTCATAAAAGGTTATTCGCCAAAACATAAAAAACTTCTACAACTCAATACCAGGAAGACCAACACCCAATTTAAAAAATGGGCAAAGGACTTGAATAGATACTTCACCAAAAAGAACATACAGATGGCCAATAGACATATGAAAAAAATGCTCAACATCACTAATCATCAGAGCAATATACATTAAAATCACAGTGGGATATCACTTCATATCTGCCAGAATGGTTACCATCAATAAATTAACAAACAGCACAAATGCTGGTGGAGATGTGGAGAAAAGGGAACCCTTGTGCACTGCTGGTGGAAATGCAGACTGGTATAGCCATTGCGGAAAACAATATGGAGATGCCTCAAAAAATTAAAAATGGAACTGCCTTAGACTCAGTGTTCCTGGTTTGGGAATATCCAAAGAAACCCAAAACACTAATTCAAAAGACTATTTGCACCATTATGTTCATCACAGCATTATTTACAATAATCAAGATTTAGAAACAGCCCTAGTGCCCATCAGTAGGTAAGTGGATAAAAAAGCCATGATACATTTATATAACGGAATACTATGGAGCTGTAAAAAAGGTAGGAAATCTTACCTTTTGCAACAGTGTAAATGGACCTGGAGGTTATAATGCTATGTGAAATAAGCCAGTCAGGGAAAGACAAATAACATATAATCTCACTTATACATGCAATCTAATGAACAAAAGAAACTGATGAACAAAATGGTAAAATCAGCATTGATACATGGAACAGACTGAGAGCTGTAAGAGGAGAGAGGGAAGAGGGGACTGGATGAAAGATGGTGAAGGGATTAGCCAAAAAACATGAATGCATGACACACAGACATAGACAACAGCATAGTGGTGGCCAGAGGGAAGAGGGGTCAGGGGCTGGGAGGAGGTAGGCTAAGTGGGGGGAAATGGGAAAATCTGTAATAGTGTCAACATTAAAAATAAAATTTAAAAAAAGAAATTGGAATCTGGAATTAACTGAGGTTAAATTAATTAGTCTAATAGAAGGCAGGGATAGGAGGAAGTCAAAGTGGTAAAGCACTAAAATTCAGAAAGTACAAGTTGGAGAGGAAATTATAACCAAGAAAGTGACATGGACTTGGAAAATGCAAGGAACTAAATCAGGATTAGATGACACAATGGATATAAACATTGACTCCTCTGAAATGGGGAGTTATACAAGTCAGAAAGATGAAGAGATCAGTGGCATGGCCCGTGTCGGCTAAAGCGGATGGTCTGGATAGAAAAGTTTTGGGAAACAAGATGTGAAATCAAAGTTTTAGAAGGTCATCAAGGTAGATGATCAAGTTGCTCTAGATAATTGTTAGAAGTAGGATAGGAAAGAAGCCTTGAAGTCACTGAGATTTAGCATTGTTTTTTAAAGTGCTTATTTATGTATGGAAAGTAAACCATAGATTCTAATGAATAAATGATTAGATTCACACATTTTGTGTGAAAATATTCTCTAAAATATCTCTGAGGATATGACAGTTAGCTCAGTCTGCATAGCAACAACCAAAATTTGCCCTTCTATTTACAGCTTCCCCATTCTGTTATGATGCAAATATATTTGTTTCCTATTGAAGAAAAGCAGCATTTTCTTTCCAATGATAAAGCATCTTACTTTATGGCAATCTTTGAAATGCATTAGGTGAAATGAGATTTTTTTTTTTGCTTTTTCTCCCTTTTATGAAAAAATTCAATAGCTTCACATTACATGTAACATTTTCTCACAACTTTCCTATTTAGAAGCTATTATAAAATAGTCAAATGGGAAGTAAATGTTCTTTTTATTTCACAAACCACTTACAGGAAGGCAAAAATATACAGATAACAGATTCAAGAAAGTGTGAGAAGAAATTCAGGGGATGACAAGAACAGAAGAATCATTAGAGAGTAATAGTCTCATCAAGATTTATACAACGACACTTAATTTCACTTTAAATGTGGTTTCTAAATTCATCTGTTTTCAGAAGATTATCTAGGGGGCTCACCTTAATTCTTGCATCTGTTTTCATCAGCACAGAAAAATATTGCCAATATTAGACCCCTAATAGAAAGACTCCATGAATACAAGGTTTTCGGAGAGGAAGGTTTGGAATATTAATGGGGAGGTAGTCATGATGAAACCCAGACTGAAATGGAGTGTATCATTAAGGGAAGATGACATTGTCAAAGGCACGGTGTATGTTTTACTATCATTTGTTCTTGGCATCTTAATTCCGTGGCCCCCCTAGCTGATAAAATTTTACTGAAACTGAGTTCATTTGTTACATAACTAGGTGCAATTCAAAATGCCAATATCCATCCCATGATTTGCATAAAAATTATGTATAATTGTAGCCCTAAATGCCCAATGATATGGAATTGTTACACTGTCACACATTCATACAACACAAAAAGACTAGTTAAAAAAGTCATATTCCTGAAGACTATTTGATAATGTAAGAATATTCACATTATTTTGATAAGAAAATATTAGAAACCATAATAACTGGTTTGGTCCCTATTGATAAATAAAATATGTGAGTGCATATGAGAGACAAAAAATTGGATAGCAAGAAAAATCATAAAAATGCTAGTTGTCTCAGCTTGTGGAACTAAAATGATTCTATTACATGTTTCCGGTTTCTCATTGCTTTCCAAATGTTGCAGTAAATGCTTAATAATCAAACCAATATGGTAAAATGTTTAGTCTTGGATTTTACAAACCCTTGCTGAGCTGCAGCCTGGAGCTCAAATAAGAGATGGGAAGCTGACAGCCAGGAGAGTAGTAGCTGAAGCCACAGACAGATGAGATTGATGACCGAGGGAACACACATTTCTAAAAATCCACGATTAAATTACAGCATGCAATTATCCTGGGTAAATCCCCATTAAAAATTGAGTAAGAACAGCAGAGAAATGAATAATACAGTAAATGTACAACAATTAGATATATATCAAACTCTGTACACCCCTGAAAGAAATTATGTCTCCTTGAAAGACACTAATTCAGTAAAAAGGACTCTGAGCTTTGGCATCACAAACACCCAGTTCTGAGTTCAGCAGTACCACATACATACTGAAGATGTAATCTGGGCAAATTGCTTAACTTTAAATCTATTTTCCCCTGGAAAAACAAAGTATAGATAATAATTCTTACCTCACTAGGTTGTCATGAGAATTAAATGAGATAAATATTGAAAGCATTTTTATATGGAAGTTACTTAAAATTATTAGCTTACTCCTCCCCCACCATTTCAAACACCAAGTCTCCACTGATAATACACAAACATTGATACTGTTCTATCCTAAGAAAGAAATACAGATTTAAAACACAAAAAATTGCATAGATTATGTCTCAAGATGCAACACAATGAAATCAAATACTTAACATCATAAAATACAAAAGCTCAAAGATCCACTTCCCACAACAGCATTATTCAAAGAAAAAATGAAAGATTGCTTTTATCAAATATTTAGAAATTAATACAAATGAAAACATTTCAAATATAATGACACAGGTGGAAGACATTTAAAATGTATATTTCTATATAGTGTGAGTTCAGTAATTTTTTTAGAAAAAAATGAAAAAGCATCTTAGCTATGCCATCTGTTCTTTTATTTGTAGGTATAGATTTGGCCAGAGTGAAGGCCTTTACAATTTTTTAAAAAATTTTATTTATTTATCTTTAGAGGGGAAGGGAAGGAGAGAGGGAGAGAAGTATCAATGTATGGTTGCCTCTCATGAGTCCCCTGTGGGGAACTGGCCTGCAACCCAAGCATGTGCCCTGACTGGGAATCGAACTGTGGGCCCACGCTCAATCCACTGAGCTACACCAGCCAGGGCTTGGTCTTTACAATTTTAAAATGTGTGTTGACAACTAAAGGATCATTATGTTTTCCAATGATCTACAGTGGTTGGGCACCATTATTTCTTGAATAGTAATGTTTATATGAAGATAAAACAATTTAGTAAAAAAATAATGATGAATAACAAATCTAAGAGCTCCTTTTGCTGGTAAACCAATAATGTAAAATTTAAAATTCCTGTAAAATCTAATAAAATTCCTGTAAAATCTAATAATGGAAAACCAAAATTAAAATAAGAGTGCTGAAGGAAGTCAGTATTTTTCAGTATTATGATATGATATACTAGTTGTACTTGATTTTAATTAAGCAAGTAGCTGAAATGCTATAAATATTATAAATATAAAAGTCAACATAAGTTAAAATATCTCTAGCTCAATAAATATAGAAGAAATTATGGAACATTTATTAAAAACCATTCTCTAAAATTTTCCTCATATTGATAGATTTGTCAATTAATTATTTAAAATATTACAGAATGAATTATTTCCATGTTAGATACTTTATTTTAGAACACAGAAAAATAGAGGGAAGCCATACAATTTATACAGTGAGGAAAACATGATATAACCTTAATCTTAATGAAAATGTCATACAGAGGTCATTTATGTAATATTTACTAAAACTAACAAAGATACCAAATAAATTGTAGACACAAACATTTTAAGGTTTAAAAAATCAAATGTAATTTGTTCAAAGTCTATTTGGAGACAGCAGTTTAAAAATGAATATTTTCTACTGTTGGTGTTGGTAATCTTGATACACTGCAAGAATTTTTGCAAATTATTCTGAGTCTTTATTTTTTCCCCCATAAATGTTGGGATGTTTTAATTTTGTTTCTTGTTTTTCTCAGTTCAAAATGTATTTCATTCTTAACAAAATTTTTTTCAAGTTATTTTTCTTTGTGCTATTTATAGTAATTGAGTTAGAAATAAAACAAGTGTATGATAAAAAGAGAATGACTAAATGATGGTACAGTGGAACACAATGTAAATTAGTAAATTGCAGGTAACCATTAATAATGATCCTGGAGAAATTTTTCCATTGCTATGGAGAGCTATTCATGAAAATTGATTATATTGTGCATATGATATTCATTTCACCTTTGTAAAAAATGTTAAAAATGTGATTATATGTGTTTGGAAAGAAAACAAATCTAAAAAATATGCCAGAAAATGTTAATAATAGTAAATTCTTAGTGGGTTTTATAAGGGGTGTTCTTTTCTGCCCTCTTTTGATAATTTCTTTTTTCTGCATTGAGAAAAAAATTAAAATCGATGAAAAGGAAACATTTAAATACTATATTATTCCAAGCTTTAAATTTTAAAGAATTTTTAAATTTAATTAATTTTAATGAATTATGTCTCTACCCCTTTAGAAATGTTTCCAGTAACTTGTCAATAATTTATTGTTATTTATTTTTCTGGTTTTGAATTGTTATTTGGCGTGTATATTGTGATGTCAACACCATCAAATAAAGAACCATATGGTTTTATTTATATGTGAGATATATATATAAAACTGAAAGCGACATATGAACTACAAGAAAAACAAACAAAAACTCATGGACACAGACAATAGTGCAGTGGTTGCCAGAGGGAAGCGGGGTGGAGGGGTGGTTAATGGTAAAGGGAGTCAAATACATGGTGACAGAAGATTTGACTTTGGGTGGTGGGTACACAATAATTTATATTTAAAATCATTTTCAACTGAATATAAACTAAATATTTTTTATACTTCATATAAAACCAGTGCCATTTAAAGAAAATAGTTGACTGATTCAGAGTTAACCACTGACAGAAGGATAAATACTGCTTACAATAATAGTGAATGAGAATATTCATTTTAGGGCCAATATTATTGTTATTAATTTCCATAATGATCAATGTGTTTCTCATCAAAATGCTTTCAACCAAATCATCTTTCAAACGATGACCAAGAAAGTTTAATCCCTGGAATGTAAGGATGCTGCAATATTAAAAGAGCTATTAGAGTAAGTATCATAGGCATAAGATAAACCAGAAAATTAACATTCCAATACTTTGATGATAACTTCAATACATACTCTAAATTTAAAAATTTTTAATGGCAGTAACCAGAGGGAAGAGAGGAGGGGATTACAGGGGGAAAGGGTGAAGGGTTTGTAGGAACAATTATAAAGGACACACGGACAACAAGGGGAAGGATGGAAACAGGGGAAGGAGGTGGAGAGGGCTGGGGTGGTAGAGAGGGCTGGGGGGAAAGGCAGAAAACTGTACTTGAACAACAATAAAAAAATGTTTAAAAAAAAGAAAATCAGAAGTTTAACATTTAAAACTCTAAAGGCATTTTTACCAAATTCAAAATTAAGAACAAAAGTTGTGACTTCACAATGATGTACGTTATGAAAAAACTAAAATTCTAAGTTTTAGAAAAAAAGAAATTATTAGATCCTAGCAGATAACAGTAAAGTATAGCAAAAAGAGCTATAAAAATTGATTAAAAAACAAAACACTAGACCAGAATGTGGATTCCCGTGGGTTGTCCCAGTGAGTAGGGTTATAACATAGGCATAATACAGCTACGCTCCAGATAAGCATACAAAGTCACATAATCTCCAACTTCTACATACTTGGCTGAAATACATGTTAGAAACCAAAAAATCCAACTCACAGTGACAGAAAATATTAAAAAATTAGGAATAATTTTCAGAAGTATATGTGCTATTGTAAAGCAAACCATAATATGTTTATGATATATTATTTCTGCCAAATGGGAAATAATAATATTTGATGACATTTTAAAGCAAATAAATAATTTTTTAAAAAAGTTAATTAAACTTTACACAAAATTCCAGAAGTCTTTTTTAAAAATATTTATTCATTTATTTTTAGAGAGAGGAAAAGGGAGGGAGAAAAAGAGGGAGAGAACATCAATAGATTGCCTCTAGTACATGCCCTGAGAGATCAAACCTGCACCCTAGGCATGTGCCCTGATCTGGAACCAAACTGGCAAACTTTTGCTTTGCAGAATAATGCCCAACCAACTGAGCTGCACCAGTCAAGACAGGATTCTTATTCTAAAAAGAACATTTCTGAAGTTCATAAGGAAGAGTACAGAGGAAATCATATTTTGAAAAGCTTTTTTAAAAAGGATGAAAGAAAATCAGGTCATGTATCAAAAACATTTCAAAATTACAAAGTAAATGTTTAATAAATTAGAATACACAGAAATTTTGATTTATAGCTAGTTTCATAAGTCTGTCATTAACTCAGTAAATTATATCAATTTATATCCCAAAGAGTATAGTTTTAAATGTTATCTCTAGTTTGAAAAAGGTGAGAAGGCGTTGAAGACTCCATCATACTACTTGGGAATGTTTCTTAATGGATAATACAGAGTATTTTTCAAATATTCAAAACTAATAACCTTCTAAGCTATGAAACTATAGATGATATCACATACAAAAACATCTTGAAAATTTTATACATATGAAATACATCTATTAGTAAATCATTTTTTAAAAGTCATTGGAAACAATGGCCAGATGGTGGGTTGGTCCAAAATATAAATTTCAGATATTATCTGAATTGTCTTCCTGTTTATACTTTCATAGCTGGTTGTGCTTATGCAAAGAGAGAAAAAGAGAGAAAGGTCAATGAAAGGTCAGCAAAGAGAAATCTAGATGCTAGGGTCCCATCAAAAGAAAGAAAACCAAATGAAAATGGTGTCATGAGAGCTGATAGAAAACAAAGAAGCATAAGTTGTTAGACATTGCATGAAGACTGAATGAGCAGGAATGAAGATAATACTTTAGTAAACTTGGCACTTGAGTTCTTCGTAAACCCAGTACAAATCTTCACTTGCAACTGAAAAGGTTGAAATAATCAGGTTGGGACTACAATCATTTTGCTTCTGGATTCATTATTCAAGCTTATTTTAAATGATTTATTTAATGATTTAGAGAATAAACATTCTTCAAATAAACATTCTCTAGATACTCAAATTCTTCCTTCATTTATCAATCCATTTGGGAGTTTATGAATATATAAAGTCATCAAAATATAGTTAGACAAAATATATAGTTTATCTACTGAAACTTTTAAATATTACAGATTAGAATGCTAACCGCCACAGAGGTGTCAAACTCATTTTCACCGGGGGCCACATAAGCCTGACAGTTGCCTTCAAAGGGCCGGGTGTAATGTTAGGACTGTTTAAATCTAAGTACTTTAGTGGCAAGGAGCTCAGCGCTGCCGCCAGGTAGAAACAAGGTGCCGGGCTGGATAAAACAAGGTGGAGGGCCGGCATTGGCCCACGGGCCTTGTGTTTGCCACCTGTGCTCTACCATCATTTAGACGAAAGACCTACTTCAATCACATCAATACATTATGGTTTTACTTGCAGGCTTAAAAGTGATATTTTGAAATTCTTTTTTTAAAAAGATTTATGGAAATTACGTGGAGATGGTATCTAGTTTAATGAGCTTCAGATTATTCTTAATAGTATTCCAACAAACCAACAAAGTGTCAGGTAGCCCTGAAGTAGTAAGATATGTTGGGAAAGTAAAAAACAACCTTCCCAAAGTGAACTCACCTTTCCTTTTTTATAAATCCCAAGCCACATAATATTTCACCACAATTATTTGGTGCTCTTTCTTGACGATGTAGAAAAATATCATTGGACTTTGATTTTCTCTTTTATTTACTTGGTATTCCATTGATTCCTCCTCTTAAAATTATTATTCCCTTCCTTCTACTTACCATTGCTAAAATTGGGTCTCTTTCTACACATTTACAAAGAAGTCTATATAACATATTGTAGACTACCTTCTTTTCTGATATAAGTTTTTGAAACTGTAGATGTCCCATTAAATACTATGTGAACAGCATTCTACAAATGAGATTATTTTGTGGTTTAATTTTTACTTAGTCAAAATATTATTTGAACTTCCCTCTAATTTCTTGCTTAACCCATTGGTTATTTAGAACACGGTTGTTCAATTTGAAAATAGGGGTTTTGCACATATATGTTATTAATTTACAATTTAATTCTATGGTGTAGTCACAGAACTTATCTTTATTTTTAACATTTCAAAATTTATTTAGATTACTTTCATGGCCCAGACTATGGTCTGTCTGTGAAAATTGTATTTGCACATTCTCTGTTATTGCTGAGAATGTTCTATAAATAGCAACTAGGTCAAGTTCTTTCACGGTGTTGTTCAAGTGTTCTACATCCTTACTGATAGTCTATCTGTTCTATCAGTTGCTGAGAGAGGTGGGTAAAAATATCAAGTATCTTTGTAGAGTCAACTACGTCTCTTTAACAAGTATCAGTTTTTGCTTCAGGTATTTTGAAGCTCTACATTTAGATATATATACATTTAAGATTATGATGTTTTATGGATATGGGTTAACTGCTTTCTCACTATGAAACATCCTTTTATCTCTAGTAACATTCTTTGCTGTGAAGTACATTTTATCTGATATATTACAGATTCTCCAGATTTCTTAGAAGTTTGTCATGATACAGCTTATTCCATTAACTTTAAACCTGCTCTTTCTTTATATTTAAAATGGATGTTGTCTAGACAGAATACCTATCTATCCTGATAATCTCTTTTAATTAGAATTTAACTTACTGTAACTATTAACATATTTGGATTAAATTTACCCTCTTGCCATTGTCTCCCATTTGTCACATCTGGGGTTTTTTTCTGACTTTTTTGGGGGGAATTATTTATTTTTCTTCCATTTTACCTCCATTATTGGCTTATTATCTATAACTTTGTTGTTTTTTCTATAGTGTCTCCAATATATTTTAGTTTGCCATTAAATTATATTTAACACATAACATGAGAAACTTCAACCTGTATTTCTATTTCCTCCCTGACTTTTTTGATCACATATTTTACTTCTATATTCTATATATTATATAAACCTCCCAAAGTATTGACTGCTATTTTTGTTTTCAATGATCATTACATTTTTTAGAAAACTAAAAACTGAGAAAAAAAAGTATTTCATGGTCACCACCATAACTCCGAAACTGATTCCTTTGTGTAGACCCGTATTTTCCTCCAATAACCTCTGCCTGATGATTTTCATTTAACAGTTGTTGTTTGGGTCTGAATGGGATGAATTCTCTCAATTTTGTTTGCTTGGGAAAAAAAGTATTTTGTCTTCATATTTGAAAGTAAATATTAATTGCATGTAAAGTTCTAGATTGACAAGTTGGCTTTTATTGTTAAAATATTTTTAAGATACTGTCTGCATATTGGGCTTGCACAATCTCTGACTAGAGGTCTGTTGTTATTCTTTGAATATAATGTTTTATTTTATGTGGCTATATTTAAGCCTTTGTCTTTGCCACTTGCATACAATAATTAGTTATGATGTGCTTGGTGTAGAAATTCAAAACCTGTTTCCTCTCATTTCTTCAAATCTTTTTCTTTGAACACCTCTCTTTTCGGGATATAAATAGTACATATGGTAGACAACTTGATGTTATCCCATAGTTCAGAAAAACATCTATTTTATTGTTTTATTTTTCTTCTATGCTTCATTTTAAGTCATTTCTATCACTACATTTTCAAGTTTATCTCTTTTTTTGGAGTGCCTAATCTCCTGTAATCTCATCCAATATATTTTTTATTTCAGATATTATATTTCTCATCTCTAGTCTATATGGTTCTTATAAAAATACCTTCCTTTTCTTACATAATTACATTCATGTTTTCCTGTAAGTCCCCGCTCACATAAGGAGTGTAATTACTCTTTTAAAGCCCTTTTCTGACAATTCTACCATTGCTGTTATTTTGGAGCCTGTTTATCTTGGCTGATATCTCTCTCAATCATAGGTTGCATTTTTTTTCTTGTCATGTCTAATAACTTCTGATTGGATGCTCAGCATTGTTACTACACAGTTGATTTCTGAATTTTATTGTCCTCCTTTAAAGGTGTTAAGCCTTGTTCTGGCAGACTTGATCAATTGTGGTAAGTTTGATCCCCCTAAGGCAATTTTTAAAGCTTTCTTAGGATAGATATAGAGTAACCTTGACCCTAATTATTGTTTAATAATACAGTGAGAACACTCTGAAGTCTCTTGAATTCTTCAGATGATTATCTAGAACTCTTCACTCAAGACAATCTAAGCTTGAATCTCTCTCTACCTTGAGTAAGCTTTGGAAATTATTTGGAGACTATAATATAGCATTTATTCACCTAGCTTCCTGTACTTTCACTCCATATGCACATATCTTAGAATTAAACAGGGACTCTCATAGAATTTTCCAAAGATTCTTTTTTTTTTTTTTTTTTGGTAATACCTATCCCTTGGAGTTCTGCTCCCAATACCTCCAGACTCTTCGGCTTTCCTGAATTCCCGTCCCTCTCTTGTCTACCTAGGATCCTGTACCTGCACCATGAACTGAAATGTGCCTCTGAAAAAAAGCTACAGCAATTCTAAGGCCTATTCCGTTTGTTTCCTTCTTCTCAAAGAGTTCTACACTGTCTCCTCTTTACTGTACAAAATTTGTGGTTACATAGCTTTTCTCCAGCTCTCTAGTAGTTCACAGTAGCAGGGAAAATCTGCCCCTTGTCAAATCAAAGTGTAAACTCTAAATTATAATATGACAACTGACCTACTGTTCATGTGATGTATCAATACATAGATGTATCAATATTCATTAATACTATTATATTTTAACAATTTTAATTTAACTTTTTATGTATATTTCATAATACATAAAACATTTGATGATCAATATCACTATTCACTTTGTTTATTTCCACTTTGCAGAAGTTGGGCTATAATTTGACTTTTTTCATCATAATGATTTTGATAATATTTACATTATAATTTACTGGAGTTCACATTTCATTTTGTTAGTGCACTGATATTTTATGAAATAGAATAAGATGTTTGTTAAAATCTAATATTGGTAATTTGTTTCCAGTTAAAAACATATGTAATAATATGTGTGTGTATATGGGTATGTTATTTAATGGGTTCTGAGTAATAGACTTGTCTCATATGTTTTCTTTACACTTTTTTGTATGCTAATTTTTCAGTGCATTCTAGCAGGTCACTACGCTGATCAATATGTAAAATGATATGACAGGAAAAATAAAAATACTTTTTCTGAAAACATTAATGATAAAGTATTATTTTAAAAGTCATTATGCATAATATAATAATATTTTAAATTAGTAAAACTGCTGCTGATGATGATATTCTGATGATAGTATTATAAGTTTTTTCTACATGATTTATACAGGCATACCTTAGAGATATTGTGGGCTTAGTTCCAGACCACCACAACAAAGCAAATATCCCAACAAGCAAATATTGCAATAAAGCAAGTCACAGAATAGGGATTTTTTGGGGGTTTTTTGTAGTCTATGAAGTGTGTAATAGCATTATGTCTAAATTAATGTACACACCTTATTTTAAAATACTTTATTGCTCAAATATGCTAACCATCATCTGAACATTCAGTGAGTTGTGATCTTTTGGCTTCCAGAGGCACTCGTCTCGGTGCAGAGGCTGCTGATTGATCAGGGTGGTGGTTACAGAAGGCTGGGCTGGCTGTGGCAATTTTTAAAAAGGAGACAAGAATGAAGTTTGCCACACTGGTTGACAATTTCTCTGTAGCAGGCAATGTTTTTAATAGCATTTTACCCACAGTAGAACTTCTTTCAAAATTGATGTAAATCCTTTCAAATCCTCCTGCTGCTTTAACAACTAAGTTTGTGTAATATTCAAAATCCCTTGTTGTCATTTCAAAAATCTTCACAGAATTTTTACCAGGAGTAGATTAGTGGAGCAGTCAGCACACACTCATTTATCAGTTAATTTTGCTGTCTTACATGGGCATGCTTCACGGTGCCCCCAAAAGCATTGTAATAGTAACATCACAGATCACTAATTAAAGATCACCAAAACAAACATAATAATAATGAAATCATTTAAAATACTGCAAAAGTTACTGAAATGGTACACAGAGACACAGAGTGAGCAAATGAGGTTAGGGAAGTGGAGCCTAGAGACTTACTCTACACAGGGTTGCCTT
>PVKM010028486.1:0-18070 GCA_004027735.1 Carollia perspicillata
CCTTCCTTCCTTCTTTCTTTATTTTATTATTGTTCAAGTACAGTTGTCTGCATTTCTCCCCCACCACTCCCTGCCCAATCCCAGCCATCCCCACCTCCCTCCCCTGATTCTGCCCCACCTTGGTTATGTCCATGTGTCCTTTATAGTTGTTCCTGAAATCCCTTCCCCACTTCCCCCCATCATCCCTTTCCACCTCCTCTCTGGTTACTGTCAGATTGTTCTTAATTTCAATGTCTCTGGTTCTATCTTGCTTGCTTGTTTGTTTGGTTGATTAGGCTCCACTTAAAGGTGAGATCATATAGTATTTGTCTTTCTCTGCCTGGCTTATTTCACTTAGCATAATGCTCTCTAGTTCCATCCATGCTGTCGCAAAGGGTAGGAGCTCCTTCTTTCTTTCTGCTGCATAGTAGGAAATGCACAGTGAGAGAGAAGCATGATGCTTCCCTTGTTGCAAAGTTTATATGTAGACATGTTTTAGGGAAGGGGTGGCTCCTAGAATTTCACCCTCGTCCACTGCTCACATACATTTTACATTTTTCCAATTGTGGTAGGTAACACTCTAGGGTTATCCCCATGATCCCAGCTTCCCAGTGCTCATGTTTTACATGATCCCTCCCCTTGAGTATTAACGGGACCTGTGATTTGCTTCTAAACGATGGAATACAGCAAGTGTGACAGGATGTACATGAATACATGTACATGACTACATTACATAACACCATAACCCATTTGGCTAGAAAACTCTTGTTGCTTTTGGAGAAGGAAGCTGTCATGTTGTGAGCTGGCCCGTGAAGAGGGCCAAGTGGCAAGCAACCGAGAGCTGCCTCTGGTTAATAGCCAAAAAACTGAGGTCCTCGGTGCAATAACCTGAAACAAACCGAATGCTGCCAACAACTACATGAGCAAGGAAGCAGGCCCCTCCATGGTCAAGCTTCAGATAAGGCAGCAGCCCAGGTCGACACCTTGATCATGGTCTTTTGATACCCTGAAGCAGCTAAGCTGTGCTCAGATTCTTGATTCACAGAAACTGTGACATAATAAATATGTGTTGTTTTAAGGCGTATATCTGAGGTAATATTGCTAAGTCGAAGCAGATAACTAATCTAACAATTTTCTTAAACTATTCTTAAAGAAATTAGTCATAGCGGGACTCAGGTTTCTCCCATATGTAAATTCCTGTTCCTGTTTTGAAAAAGTTGCTTTTATATATGTATAATATTTATAAATGTGTAAGTCTTATTCTCTCTCCAATGATATACATACAAAATTATTGCACGTAGCTGTTAATTTAACACTTACAGAAATATGAGTTACAAGGAGACTTGGATAGGTAACACAACTCGCCCAAGTCCCTACAGCTAGCAGCGACAAATCCAGGAGCAACACTTAGCATGTTGACTTTTGACTTTACCATTCACATAACATATAACCATAAGGACAGTCTTGATAATCTTCCCCTTTTTATATATTATATACAAAATTAGGTAACATATATCATTAAGAAGAGGCAGGTATGAATAGTATTTTTATTAGGCTGAGATTATACATACATCTCCTGATAAGGCCTTCTCATGACAGGAATTCACATTTTTAGGGTCGTCTGAGATGAAGGCCACACCTCACGAGAGGAAACAAATGTCATGAACTTGGGCCATTCTGCTCAGACACAGCAGTTCTGGTGATCAGAAGCCTGGGTATTCAGCTCATTTTGTCACTGTGCTTCTGGCTTGTGAGTACTTGATTCTTACAGACTAAAACAGAGATGGAATTTTCCCCATAAAACTGAAGGTGCTAAAAACAAGAATAACCAAAGAACTTCCATACTTAAAAGCAATAAATGCGACACCGCATAAAGCTAAAATCTGAAAAATAAATGCTATCCCAAAAAAAATTAGATTATACATTAGATTAGACCATAATTTAACACATCAGGTCAAAGAAATGACCAATGCAAGCTGGCTGATCTACAACGCAAGTAGAGGCTATGGTTGGTAAGAAGTTACCTTTGTTTTACCCATTGTTCTTCAAAGAGTATCAGTTCTATAATTTGATTAAAGCCATATACACAACAGGTGACTATATTACTCATTTTCCAGTTGGAAAGCCAAAAAGTTTGCGATCCCATTCCCCAAAATGTATCTAATATTATTCCCCAACACAAAGCCTTCAGACTGTGAACAGTTTGGGAAATAATCACCAAAAGAAGTGACACTCTTTGTCCTGTTCAAGGGGAGTTCTAGGCTCGTTGCTTCGTATCCACTCATGTTCATTTGAAAGCCTTTGGCTTACATGAGACTCCAAGCCACTATGCATGGAAATCAGGGTACATGTCCTCACTCCAGTGAGCGTGTCATTTCTTAGCCACAGACTGAATAAATTGGAAATAGCTGGCATAAAGCTTGAGTTCATCATTGACGTCTACCCATTTGACTTTTTTGGAAGCATTGCCAGCTTCCAGAGGAAGACAATCCATCACCTCATCTGTCTCATCGTGGTAGCTCAGAGCCTCTGTCTCCATCCGCACATTACCTGTGTTCCAAGGATCATCACACAGCCTTTCTCTACCACAAAACGTTCCCAGCAGTACCAAAAGTACTTTCATGCTTAGCAGGGTTTTAGCCATTATGGGGAGATTTAGTTCACTAGATCTAGAAAAGCTGTCCAGGAGAAGGCTGCATGAATATGTTGGAGGGCTGGGGGAGACAAAATTCCTTCTGTGGGAATACCCTCAAAGGCCTAGTGAGAGGGGTTTGAAAGGGAAGGAGAGCCCGCTCGGTGCACCAAACATGGTCCCAGTGAGAAATCCAGGAGGTGGGACGTCTGTGGTAAAGGAGATGGTTTCAGATATTGGGCCCATCATTTACCAGCTGAACAGCTCAAGTAAGTTGTTTAATCTTTCTTTCCATAGGCGTAGTGGCTACAGCATGCCAGGTGCTGTGTCAAGCACAGAAGATTGCATGGAGGTCGAGACCATGTGGCCTCTGCTTTTAAAGGGTTCTGGTTGGGGAAGGCAGCACTTATATTAAAAAATAGAACTACCACTGGAAGGGCAGTGCCCAGTAATCCATAAGAGTTGAACACAATCTGGTTCAAATCCCAGCTTCTCAGCCTTAAATGGGACCTTCGTGGGCAAAGTTATTTAAGTGCACTTCATTGTCCTCATTGTAAAATAGAAATACATAGTAATATATATCTACGTTATAGGGTTGTGGTGGCAATTAAGTGGGAAGTTATGTGTAAAGCTGCTAGCATAATATCTGGCCTATTATGCAAACTCAAAAATGCTAGTTATCATTATTATAGTTACCATTAACCTTTTGACCCTGCACCTTGACAATTGTAGATTACAACCGGACGGTTGAAATGATTGTGGGTATTGAGCAGTTTACATATCTGGCCAAACGACCTATGATTTCTCTGTTTGGAGAAATTCAGGCTAAGATATAACAGCAGCATGATCCTGAAATAATAAATAATGAAAAGAAGAGGCACAGGCTAAGTCATTATATCTAAAAACAAATTTTTTTAAACCCTAGGGAAAGGTATCTTAACACTTGACACAAATTGTTTTAGAACAAATGGAATACTATATACTCTAATTGAAACCCAAAGGATATTTAAAATTTCCCAAAGTTTATTCCATTTTACACCAGTCCCATGAGAAAGATATTTGAGAAATTAATGATTTGATGGTCAAATGTGTTTTGGGAAATTTTACATATTTCGTCACCCTCCCTTAGAAATTCGGGATTCACATTAGTGTTTTAAAGATCCTGTGAATTCAATTAAAAACAAAACCAATCAACCCTGTTTAATTCTGTTCCATCCAGGTTTTTTTTTTTCAAACTATCTGACCAAACAATGCTTCTTCTATTTAATAGCTGGCATTATTTTAGGAACACGCTCCCTGAAGTTTTGAAAAGTTTCAGAATGTGTGTGTGCGTGTGTGCTTGGGGGTCAATCTCTAACCAGGTGAAGTTATCGACATCATCAGTGTGGAACACAGTTACCGAATAGACGCCCTTCACCCCCATGAACTCTGATCCACATGCACCAGGCTTCCAGAAGGCTTGAAACCCAGAACTAGCTGGGACTATAGAAAAGGACTGACAGCAGAGAAATATGAGACCTGGTCATCATTAACCACCATCATCATCATCCTTGTTGAGAATTTGCTGTGTACACTGTACGAAGCACCACTACACAAGAAAAATGGTCATTAAAGCGCACAGTCCCACTTCTATCATTCTTACCTTATCATGGTGGCATTTTTGCTATCATGGAGTACCTATTCCTCTGAGCCTCCTGGAAATGTATTCGGAAAACCACTGATGTGAAAACACAAACAGTGTAGTAAAAGACGCTTCTAAATTCCTCATATTATTGTTTCCAGGGATCATAATCTAACTCACAAGAAAGCAGTGAAGCAGAGGGATAGGGTCTGATTCTATCTCTCCCCCATCACAGGCCGTGTGGCTTAAAGGTACCTGACACTTGTCTTCTCCGGGCCTTGGTTCCTTACTATAAAGGAATCGATTGGCCTCCATTATCTACAAAAGTCCTCTTGGTTTAAGCATTTTATAATTCTAGGATCCATAAAAAATTTCATTATTGGAAGGCCAAGGTCAATATTTACTAGAATCAAAAGGACAGATGTTCAAATATAAAAAATCAGATGCTCAGGGGGCAATAGACATTGAGGAAAGCAAGGAGCATGGAAGACATGGTGTGTCCAGTACAATTCAGAAATACAGCGGACCAAAGGAAAATTCACACAGCACTTGGAAAGGGACATCCAAACCAGCAGTGAGGTCTTTGGTTTGGTTTTTAGCATCATCGAAGGGAATAAGACAGTTAAATCAGACCATTTGTTGATCGTGGTGCAAAAAATTGAAAGGAAGAAATTGAAATAATATAGTAAAGACCAAAAGAATTATATTTTGGGATGCCACTGGAGAAATTCTCTTTCCTAACTTGTGTTCTGAGACAGAAATGTCTGAGGCAGACAAACAAACAGAGCTAGACACAGAGAATGTTCTGGTCTCACTCGTGAGAAAGCCCTAAAGGAAACATAAGCACCATCACAACACATCTTTGGCCTGTCACGATGGACTGTTCTTGGGTCAGAGATCGCCTGTGTGATTTCATCAAGGACACTGGAGGGCCCGGGGGGCTGGGGAGGAACAGCGTGCCTGCAGGGCCTGCGCTGTGTAAGAGCCCCTGAGTATCCTTCCAGCTTCTCTTTGGGAAGCAGAAACAAGTGGTAGCCCACACATTGGATTATCATGAATTATTTATCTCTTCCTAAAATAATACCAAGGCTCAGTTTCTGGAAGGAATCTGGAAGGAAAGCAGAGAGAAGGTCTCTTATTTCTTTAAGGTGATAATACTGAGAATAAACGACAATAACCACCACTGACGAAGCACTCCCTGTGAAGCGGTCTGCCGCACACAGGTTTGTCCAGCTCTCACTGCCCAGTTTGGAATCCTGGTTCATCCATTTCTTGGCTTGTAGATCTTGGGAAAGTTCTAAAACTTCTTTGGGCTTCAATTTGCTCATTTAGAAATGATAATGGAATCTCTGGTGTAGGGTCGATATGAGATCATTCATTTAAGGAGCTTAGAATAATGTCTGGTCCATAGTAAAACCTCAACAAATATTAGTTATTGTCAACTATTATTAAGTACTTTATATTTACTATTCAATCTGATTCTCAAACAACCCTGTGAGTTTGGCACATATACTAACAATACCACCAATGAACAGATTGAGGATATTGCAGTTCACAGAAGTTAAACGCCTTGCCCGAGTCTACATAGTTAGTTACTGGGATACATTTCAGAATTGGGGAGGCTGGACAGCCAGAAAGTGGTATTTTATTGACAGTCTAAATACATGTTGACTTTGATTTTATATGGCAAAGTGACAGTTTTGTTATAACTCTAAAAAATGTAAATTATATTAAGAGGGGTCTGCTCTGGGAGGGAGAGGTTGAAGAGAGACAATAAAACCATCAGTAGTAACAGAGTTGTGAAGAGAAAATACCCTGAACCATGAGCCAATTTAGACCAGAAAGGCAAGTCAGACAGGTGCCTGGAAGTGGAAGAGGGGGCCTGAAGAAAATTGGCAAAGACCATCCATTTGAACCCTCACGGGCCCAGAGGGTATTGGTGATGGGCGAAAGCGGGGCAGTCAGGAGGGCACGGGAAGTTCGCCTTTAGGTAGACAGAGCATGCCATAAGTGCTTTGGGAACTCGAGCTTCTGCCACTGACATCTCTTAGCTTTTATAAAATAAGGAGTTGATCTAGAACTAATCCTTTGGATTCCTTCCAGCTTCCTAGAGGAAGCATGCAGACGAAACATAGGATGTAAAAGAAAGATTTCGGAGATTAAAGAGGCAGTGAATGACCAAGGCATGGGGTCATTACTCTGGCTTTGAAGTAAAAGAGAAAACGGGGGCAACGATTGGCTTTTTAAGATTAAAGAAAATTATACCTTTGAAGAAATGACTTGATCAGGATAATTCATATAGCCATGTGTAGAATGGAGGCCATCTAGAAATTAATCTAAGAAATCTAAACTGAAAGATGCAACAATGAAAGTCAAATAGTCTTTATTTATAGAAGAGAGAAGCTTAGTTTGTGTGATGCAATGTGAGGGTGTCAGGACGGTCCAGCTGCCCCCAAAGTGTCTTCCTGACCCTCTTGAAATACTGCCTGGATTTACACCATTACAATAAACCCCCGTTGGATGTAGTTTGCATTGCAAAGTGCACATTTCTTTCACATTCAGCTGTTGTCATGCTTTCCCATTTAGTGTAACAGGCTGACAAGTGGCTAAGGACAGTCAACTGAGGAGACAAGGACTTGAAGGGGGAGGCAGAAGAGATGCTTTCGGAATGTGTGGCCTTGCTCAAGGCAGACAATTCAACAACATGTGGGCGCCTGTTATGCCCCAGATACTAAGCCAGGTCCCAGAGATAAAAGGTGAGTAAACTGTGGTTCTTTGCATGATGCTGGAGTTTTGAAAAGTGGGACCAGGGACTCAGAAAGGAAAGGTGGAAGGACAAGAAGATTCTGTTCCACCATAATTTAGTTGAAGGATGGGACACTCAATTAGAAGGCGGCTTTTTCTTGGTCCCAGGGAATTCCTCTAAGGAACTGCCAAAATTGAAGCTGGTAGGTTTGATACTCTGTAGGCTGGGGAATGACAAACAATTCAAATGCTTTTAGCTCAATGATTTTTTTAAATTTTGAGTTGTCCTTTGAAATGGTCCTTTGAAATTTAAATTAGTAAAATTACAGTCATATCTGAACCTGTGAACTATATTGTTGACTATGAAATATATGTCCACGGCTAATCTTCTGTGTCCCCCTTCTCTCTGGAACCTCACAGTACGCAGTGCTGATTGCACCGCAGGATCGCTGGGGCAGGTGGCAGAGCCAGCAGCAGAGCCAGCGGCAGGAAATGTGGAGAACGGGAGCTAGAAGGGTCACTGAGAGCCTTAATCCTCCGGTTATCTAAGTCTCCTAGGCCTCAGTTCCCTCCCTTAAAAATGGACAAATTGGGCCAGACAATGTCTTTCTGGCTTTAAAAATGCTATGATTTTAATTGTATGAATTATATCTCTGCTTAATATAGTTAGGGTTAATCTGGGTTTCTGAGTAGTCTGTCTGGGATCTTAAGACAAATTTCTGAAATCTGGTTTTTATTTCCTAGCTGTCTTTTGGGTTTCAGATAAATTGGATGATAATATTCACTGTTCCACCAAGCATGCCCTTCCTCAATCTCCATGTATTGAAATTCTACCTATCTTTCAAAAGCCATTCTCAGCCGTTAGAGATTTCGAGTGGAGATGTATTGAGAATTGGGATTTGGGAGAAATAGCTGTGCTAGTGCAAAGGAAAGATATAGAATAATGAAGAAAGAATGGAGGGAGGCACTTAGAGATGAGGAAGGTAAGAGTCCTGTCGGCAGTGTTGAGGGTGACCCACACTAGTGAAGCCTTCTCGGTAATGGGCAACAGTAAAGCCAACAAAGTTATACTCAGTGGTGCCCAGCTAATAGGCGTGAGTTGAAGATTAAATGAGATAACTTGTGAAATATCTAACACGGTGTCTAGAGGGGCAACAATGTGATCGTTCCAAATTTCATGACCTACCAGAGGAACCTGTCATCTCTGCCATGCTGAAGAAGGCTGCCCTCCCGCCTGGAAGGAGCCGACCAAGCAGAGGTCAGAAGAGGCTTGGTGGGGAAAAGCGAAGACAGGAGGATAAGACAAGTATAGGAACACAAAGAAAAGACTGAGAGCCAGAGCTAGAAAAGTAAGAGAGGAAAAGGAAATGTAAGGGAATCATGGTAGAGAAGAGAATAGATGCAGAAATGGAAGCAAAGAGGAAAAAGAGGGAGTTCTGAGGCTTGGAAAGAAAATGTTGGTGCTGCCCCTGGAGAATCTAACCCAGAGGGAGAGTCCCAGAGGTAATCAGGTACAGCACCCCAGCTGGGAGTACTAGTCACTTGCCACTGCTCTCTCAGACCCATTCTCCTTTTCCCACTCTGCTCCTGATCTGTCTTATCAGGGTTCTGCCCTCTGCCCTCTGTCATCTTGTCCATTGGCTTCTCCTGCTGTTTACCACTGGGTGGCCCTGCAGTATTGAAGGAAGGAAGAAGTCAGGGGGGTTCTCCCACTTTCTCTGCTTTGGGAGGCACCCTAGCAGTAGTTACATTTCCTTCCTGGCTCCAACTCCCACTGAATAAGCCCTTCATGGCTCTGGCAGCCTCCTCCCCACGTCCCTCCAGCCCTAGGGCGAGGGACAAATACAGCAGCTGCTAATCTCAGGATTGCCTCACCTTCCCCTGGTTGCACTTCCAGTTCTTTCAACCCCCATGTAACTAAGTCACTGCAGTGAATTATCGCTATTGAATTTTCTGGGAAAGAAAACTTGACTCTCATTTGGATTCACCCTCAGAGTTGAAAGGCAACTTTCCCAGTGGAAGCGGCACATCGTAAGAGAGAAATACAGCCATTCCAAGAGTCAGGAAGGGTCAGGGTCCACTTCTCCAGTGTCTGATTGGAGAGGGACACTAACTGTCAGAGTTGAGGGACTCTTAGCCTAGGAATTATCTGTAAAGTGACTGGGGTCACGGCCATTCATGTCTATTCCTTCCTGATTTACTGTGCTCACTTTGATCACTTGAACCTTAACTTAAAAAACATCCAAGTTTTATTCCTCCCAGGGTTATTAAGTGCCCCTTATGTGCATAGAGGATGCATAGCTAGATGTGGTGGGGAGGGGACATAGGAGAGATGGAGGGCATCCTCGATTTGTGGATGTGTCTGTTTTTAGCAAGCTGAGGATTGTGGCTATCAGGAGACCCTTTCGAGTTTTTACAGTCCCAGCAGAGCTGCAGACACACAGAGCCAATTTTATCCTCATAGCGTTCATCTCTCCCGTCTCCCGAGTCCTGTGAAAGCAGGCTCCTGTTCTTCAGGAATCCACAGATGAGTGGGGGCACAGAGTAGGCACAGACTGACCCTCTAGCCATGCTAATGCCAGCGGTAGGGTGGATTCTGCGGCGGGGAGGGGGATGCACGTAGAAGACAAGCTGAATGTGAGGGTTTGACAAGTGGAGGGAGCTCTGGGATTTTCCGATTTCCTGGGAGAGAACTGAGCAGGATCAGTATCATTTGCGAAAGGACAGAGGCACCTGAGATGTTGTCTGTAGACCAGGCTACGGGGGTGACGTTCGGGCAGTGGGGAGGAGACTGAAAGGTAGAGGAGGCGTGAAGGACTCGGAGACTAAGGGATTGGGGCTGGAGGACATGGGGAGTCATTGGCAGATCTTGAGCACCCTGAAGCAAGGTCACTTCTGGGATGGCAACTTTGCTGCTCAGAGGGATGAATTACAAGCAGAGAAGCTGGAGACAGGAGAAGGAACTGCAGCTCCCGGGGATAGATTATGCAGAAAGCCTGGGCTTGACCATCGCCCCAGGGGCAGGCAGATCAACATCTGAGCTTCCTTTCCATCCATTCAAGGGCAGTTTCCTCCGTCTGGGGGGCGGGGGAGAAAGGGAGTGCCCCTTCTACAGTTGGGCGATATGCAGTCTCCAGTGTCATAAGTTTCCAATTTCTCCTTGCCAATCGGCTACTACAGGTGGGCGATTGAGAGCTCTGGGCAAACATGTTGGCTCTACGGCTGCCCCTGGCAGCCGCCCCGGTTCGTCCCCTCCAGGCCTGGGCGCCGCCGCGGGCCGTGCCGGGCAGGGTGCTCCGCGAGCTGCGCGGCGACTGCTCGAGGAGGCCAGGCGGGCGGCTGCGAGAGGCTGTGCCCCAGTTTGTGTCCAATCAGGGAGTGCGGGCTGTGCCCCGAGCCGGGCAGCAATGCGTAAACAAACCCACGGCAACTCCTCCGCCCCCTGGGCTCGCTCGCCCCGCGCCCGCCGCGGCTGTAGCCGGCCCCGCTCGGCTTGCGCCCTCCCGCCCGGCAGGCCGGCCCAGCCCAGCACCCCCGCCCCTCGCAGCTCGCACCCCCGCCGCCCCGCCCCCGCCGGCGCGGGCTCCCTCACCTACCGCCCCACGCGCGCGCGCTCGCGCACCACGCGCCCCGCGCGGCCCGCCAGGATCGTGGCCTCTCGAGAGCAAGGTAAGGGCGATGTGCGGGGACCCGGGCGGCTTCCCCGCCAGGCGCGGCCCGGGGAAGTTTCTGACGTCGCTCTTTTGCGCTGGGCTGGGGGAAGCTCCCAGCTCTCCGAGACCCTGGCGGGCGGGAGGGGCGGCCCGGCCCCCGGGGGTCACAAGTTGCCCAACCTGACGTTGGTGCGGGCGGGCGGCACGGCGGGACCCGGCACTGTGCGGGCGAGGGGAGGGTCCCGAGGAACTTTCTCCTCCCTAGAGGGCTTCCCTCCAACCGCGGTCGCGGCCCCGCCAAGGGAGCAGCCGGCTCCCTGGCTAGAGGGAGACCATAAATGTGTTTGAAGAAGCTGACGCAGTTGGTGACGCTCGCTGCTTCCTGACGGGGACCGGCCACGGCAGCGCCTTCTCCGAGGAGGGACGAGCGAAGTCGGCGCTCGGGCCCTTCCCCGCCCGGGAGCCGCGCGCCCTGTGCCTAGTGTAGGGGCTGTGGGCTGGGGAGGCAAGCATCTCGTCCCCGCTGGGGAACGGGCCCCGGCAGCGCGCGTCGCTTCCGTTTTGATTCGCTCGGGTTATTATATAAGATGTCACGGAGAGGAAAGGGGCGAGCGGGAGGCACGTTGGCGAGGGAGCGTCGGCCTGCCGCGAGTGGCGGGAGGGGCAGGAGGCAGGGCCGGGCAGGGACCCACCTGTGCGTCCTCCGCGCCCCTGCGAGCGCCGCCCGCGCGAGTGCCGGGGTGGGATGGAGATGAGGTGCGAAGGGGCGGACGGACGGGCCCGCCGCTCCCCTCCAGGGCCGGGAGCACTCGGACAGCGGCCGAAACGTGCCTTTCCTCTTGGCCGCCTGGCTTGGGTCTACACATTTCTGGCTCCAGGCGTTTGTGCTTTGAAACATTTGTTTAATATTAAGGAAGCTGCGTGTGCGGCCGTCATAGTACGCCTGGAACGTGTGCCCGTAAGCTCCAAAGCGTTGAATGAATCATCGCCCCACGGACCGGGCACCGATGATTCATGCGGGGTATACTCGCGCGCGTACTCGCCGCGTGCTTCTGACCCAGGGTTAGCTAGCGGTCCTGCTGCAGCGAAGACGCCCGGAGGGGCGGGGAAGAGTGAATGCAAAAGGCTGACGGTTAGTTTTTCGCCTCTTCCACGATCTGGGGGGAACTTTGGGGGCGTCAGTTCCGCAGATTTCCGGAGGCTTGTTTCACATTCTTGGAAGGGTTACAAGATTCCACCTGGCTGCGTTAATGAGTCGGTGGAGGAGCGCTGATTCGCTGCCTAGCTGGGTCCTGTCTCATTCAGAATTTGGGTGGTGTCAAGTATGGTTTGGGGCTCTGAGAGAATCCTTCTAGTAAGTGCCTCTACTTAAGTACTGCAAGAGTAATTAGCAAAACTTAAAAAGTTAGTAGATCTTAAGAGAAAAATAAGTGGCTCCTAAGTAGAAAAGTCCTACTTGAAGGTTTTGGTGGGGTGGGAGGAGCTTAAAAGCCAAATCTTGATAGTTTGCCATTAATTACAAGTTTATGACCATTGTGACCGCCCTGAAAGACTAAATTGACTCGTTTCCACCCCAACTCACCCTTTTAAGATTGAGTAAAACTTTTTTCATCACTTAGTACTGTACTTAGCAAGGAAGGCCCTCTGGATCATTTTAAGTAGCTTTTTACTCCTCACCCTAAGAACCACCTCTAGTTCTGTTTCATTTTCTTCATAGTACTTCATCAGTCTAAGAAATTATTTTTATTTAGGGGTTCTTTAAATGCTGTCTCTGCATTAGGATGTAAGCCCCACTCCAGCAGGAATTTTTTTTAAGGGTTTTATTTATTTATTTTTAGAGATAGAGAATGGGAGGGAGAAAGAGAGGGAGAGAAACGTCTGTGTGAGAGAAACAACCATTGGTTGCCTCTCGGATGCCCCTGGCTTGGGGACCTGGCTGGCAGCCCAGACATGTACCCTGACCGGGAGTCAAACTGGCAACCTTTTGGTTCTTTGCAGTCTGGCGCTCAATCCAACTGAGCCACACCAGCCAGGGCTTTGCGGGAATTTTTGCCTGTTTTGTTCACCGCTATAACTTTAGCACTTACAACTGTGCCTGGCATATATTTGGCACTCAGTGTTTGGTGACTAGTGAATACATACATTCATTTTTCCTGATTTCTTGGTAGCAACATCTTTGACAGTTAAAATTCAGTGCCTTCGTGGGTACAGTTCTAATTTTTTTCTTCCACTTTTTTCGGTTGGTTTCTTCCTCTGTGCCGTTAACTTACAGCACAAGATGGGTTTGTGTATCACATCCCAAGGTGCTGAGTATGAAGAAAGAGAAGGCATGTGGAGCCTTGTCAAGGGAAAGTGTGTTACTGTGTAAGTCAGTGGAGGATTAAAAATATTCTCTGTGCCAGTTAGGAAAAAAAAGTGCAGGATATTGAAATGGAATCACCAAAATACTGATATTGTTGTAGTGTGCTCTCCCCACTGCCTGTGCCCCAACCTCCATTTAGCTGTAGTTGGGAAGGTCCATAGCAGGTAGAACTTAATATGAAGCACTGATTCAACTAAATGAATACAAGGTTTGTATCTCTGCAGATGTCTTAACTCTGCTTTTGTTGATGTCGCTAACTTAACTCCACAGCAGAGTAGATCAAAGGAGTTATTTTAAATTATATTTTAAACAATTTAAGTGTATTATAACAAGTTAATAATAAGCTATAATAATAAGCCAATGATATAATGGGAGAACAATTTGACTGTAGTGTTTATTACTACCTCCTTGGACGGTAAACTTTAGTAAACTTTATATTATTATAAACCATAAACTTGGGAAGCATATTAGCCAGCTTTAATCTTGTAGCAATATTTTAAGAACTCACTACTTCCAAAGCCACTGCTAGAAGATTGGGCACCCAGCAGTTCCCTTTCCGTAACCCTCGTTGTGGTCACTTACAGAAGCATACTCTCTCATGAGTGAGCTTAGATAAATTTAAAGCTAAAAAAGACCTTGAAATTGCTTGGCATACTTCATTGCTTTTTACCAATCGCTTTTCTGAGGAAACTAAGGCACAGTGAGGTGACTTGCCCCAGATGCCGGGCAGGGAGGAGAACCAAGGGTTCTGGCGTATTGATGGAAGTCCCTGAGTTAGCCAAAGCTCCCGTAAGTGGGGGAAGAGTGACTCCTGCCGTTAGTTGATTGTCTGCCTCTTGGGAACGCTCAGAGAGTAAACTATATCTTACACCCTCTCGTGTGCCTTAGATGTCTAGGGACTCAACCAATACTTGTTGAATGTGGTTGGACAAACAATGTATTTTAAGTCGAAAATATTCGTAAGAATTGAAAACGCAGGAACACAAATCTCTTTTCCAGATAAGAAGTTTTCTGACAGTCAGAATGCTGGCAGCAATTAACGTTAGAACTTTTATGGTAATGAAGCTACTATTTAGTTTCCCTGCCTCCAAAATTTCAAGTAAAATAGCTTATAACTTATAAGTGCGCACTCTTGCTTAGTTGGCCTAACTGGAGAAACGGTAGGAAAGACCCCTGGTAAGTCTTGCCTCTGCCACAGTGTCCATTAGAAAGGCCTGGGCTCTGACAGCCAGATAGAGTCGGGGCTGGAGCTCAGCCCTGCTCCTGACAAACGGGGCTGGCTCTCTGTAGCAAGCTGCCCGACTTTTCCAGGCATTCTCTCGTCTCTAAAATGTAATAGCACTTGACCCTGGAGGGTTGTCGGAGGACTGGCAGGACATACGTACAGTGCCTAGTGTACATTAGGCTCTCGATGAATGATAACGCTGTAATCAGGACTTCTGATTTGTGTGGCCATGGGAAGAGCTTAATCTCTCACAGCTTCAGTTTTCCCACCTGGAGAATGGGGTTAAGAGGAGAGGGGGGAGGAGTAAGTGATCTCTAAGATTTTGTCCATCTCTGTAGTTTAAGAAACCAATAAAGAATGCATCATTTTCCTGTAATTTTAGTTTAAATGAAATGATTCATAGTGGTCTAACCAGGGGAAGTGTAAAAATGGCTAGTTTCTAGGCGTTCCTAAGAATTTAGCATAATTAACTGTGATGATATTAAATACATTTTCATTATTTTATATGCTATGTCATGGATACAGAGTTAACTTAATATTTCCTTAATGCTTCAGTCTGTCAGTTTACAATCTATAGGGCAGCATAAAGACTATATAGGTTAATCAGACATGAACACTGTTTCTTTGAGAGGCTTAAGAGTCATATCTTAACTTCCTAACTGGGTCATCCAAGTTAGGAAGTTATGAAAATATTCTCCAGAA
This sequence comes from Carollia perspicillata, assembly GCA_004027735.1. Lineage (NCBI taxonomy): Eukaryota > Metazoa > Chordata > Mammalia > Chiroptera > Phyllostomidae > Carollia > Carollia perspicillata. The sequence goes on from PVKM010028486.1 coordinate 14,920, forward strand.
GAGAAGCAGTGAGAGCCTAAGTCACAGTAGCGGCAGGTGGGTTGGGTAGAAATAAATGCAACAGGACTTGTTGACTAATGGGGTAAGGGAATTGAGGGAGAAGTCAAAGACTGAGACTGAGCGACTTTGGGTGGTGATGGCAGGAATGGAAATAGTCAGGAAGGGCCACTAGTAAAGGCACTGCAAGCAGTGTGTATTCAGTAGAAATTTATGTCATTAATGGAAATGATTGGAGTTGGATATTATAATGGTTTCCTGCCTATGGACAGTCTAGATGGATGGGACCCATTAGAAACAAAGGAAGATTTGGGGACATCCTTTTGAGAGGATGCTGAAGCTGTAAGAAAGGGCGAGAGTGTAGGAAAAAGGAATAAAAGGCCAAGGTAAGGCCTCAGATAAACCATTATTTGTGCCCTTAGAGAGGGAGATAGACAGAGGCTGATAGGACGCTGGGAAGAAAGAAGCAAGCGGAAAACAAGGAAGAGATTGGGTTAAAAAAAAAGATGACAAAGGAAAATTTGGAGGAGGCTGATGTGGAGGGGCTGAGACTGAAGGCTGGGAAGAGGTCATTAGATTTGTTCTTGAGAGCACTGTCAATCGCCTTTGAGGATCAGGGGCAGTGCCTCAGTGGAGAGGGAAGTCAGCCAGTACCTGAAGAGTGCATGAATGGGAAGGACATGGGGCAAGTCCCTGTCAGCTGTGACTGGACCGTGAAAATCTGAGAGGACAGTGACTTGAGGCGGTGAGAATGCCAGCAAAACCTTCTTAAAAACAAAACCTTAAGTCCTGAGAATGTTGTAGCTGTCAGCGGGGAGGAAGGAACTGAAGATCAAGAGAGGATAATTAATGCACCAGGCCCTCCACAGGTAGGAAAGATAGGAGCAAAATTGGGTGATCGTGCATCCCAGGACAATCCTTGCCCAGGACAGTCTCGATTCACAAGTGTTATCCCCGCCTAATTCTGGAATAATATTTTAACAAGTATTTGGACAAATAGTGCCTATTTTTTTCTAACAGAAAGTCTCTTTTTGAATAATATATTATTTGGTGACCCTAGTCATGACACAGGTAAAGTACCCAACTCATGGGAAAGCAGATGTGATGTGGAAGGAAAAAGAGGTTAAATGAAAGCAAAGAGAAACTGAGATTTAGAGAGGAGAGTTGGAAGCTGAGAGGGAGGGTGGCTGCGTTCAAACTGAACTGGTTCTTTTCTGTTGGGAAAAAAAATTAACAGGAGACCAGTTGATTAGCTGAAAGTAAGCTGGGAGTGAGAGAGGTAAAGCTGGGAGGTGGAGGAGGGTGGGAAGGGCTGGGAGTAGCTGTGGCTTTGCACGTGACAGGAGCCAAAGGGGATGAGGGCCTTGACAAGTTGCTAAAAGGCCTTAGCCTTGTGACAGACAGATCTTCCCTGTATTTTTGGCTTTCTCCAGCAATGCTCAGGAAGTTGGAAGTGAAGGTGGGTGAGTATCAGGGGAACTACCAACTCCATACAGGCCCTTGTTGAGTAGATAGGCAAGTGAAACCAGTGTTGATGGGCTGGGAAAATGAGCAGGAGATGTGAGATTAGAATGTGTCGTGAGTGACTGGTTTAGGAAGAACAAACAAAAGAGAGAAATGGTAATGTACAAGTGCTCTGGCCAGCAGAGCGATCAACGGGGCTCAACCACCTGTCTGAAGCAAATGAGTGAGGGGGACAAGAGGCGCAAAGAATGGCAGCAAGACAATAAGTTCTGATCAAGCTGCAAAATTTTATTTCCGGGCAAAGACTTATAAAAGGGGTGGGGGAGCGTATCGCTACTTGATTGGTGAGGGGTACACAAAGGAGTGCTTCTTGATAGGTTACTGCGCACATGCCGGGGTACGTCTTATACTCTGATTGGTAGCCTGTGTTCGGACTCTGCACATGCTCTTGGCAAGGGCTGGGCTAGCTGTAACTGGCAACAACAGGAAGACCAACCGCTGTGTCTTGTAGTTTCTGAGAAGCATAAACCCCCCGAGCTGATTGCATTAGCCGAAAAGGCCAGATTCTGCCCAGCCCAGGTTCCTGACATACAGGGGTGGTTCTGAGGCTATTGGCAAAGGGTATGTGAGGAACTTTCAGGGTGTCTTACCATTGTGGAGGGATCAGCTATGAGTAATGATGGAAATTCTAAGTGTGGCTGAATTTGAGGATGGAAAAATGACACAGGCATAAGGTAGAAGGTCATTGATCTTAAGGAACTATGAGGTCAAGGTGTTAAAATGATTATATATCAAAGTCAGTGACTTTTAAACATTCTGGAATACATTTATTATTAAAGCTTTTCCAAACTTTAATCCATAGATTCGGATAGGGAAGTTATTTCTTCATTTAAAAGATGAGGATGCTAACCTCTTTTAAAGACTTTCTGGAGAGATTGTAACTTATGCAGATCACAGGTGTGTGTCTCTGGAAAGAATTGGAATCTCAGAATCTCAGAATCTCAGTTTAGCATCACTGTATAGGGCAGAAGTCAAGTATCCACTGAACAAAGTCTTAGAAAGCTTCCTCACCATTCAGCTCATCTACAGCTTTTAGAACACCAGTGTTTGTGGACCTGGAACTCCACTGACGAGTGCCCCACCAAGGAAGGGCCATATCTGACAAACCCACTGCCAGCATCATACTCAATGGGCAAAAATTACAAGCGTTCCCCTAAAGACTGGGAACAAGACAGGGATGTCTGCTTTCACCTCTCTTACTCAGCATAGGACTGGAAGTCCTAGCCACAGCAATCAGACAAGGAGAAGATACAAAAGGCATCCAAATTGGAAAGCAAGAGGTAAAATGGTCTTTATTTGCAGATGACATGATACTGTACATAAAGAACCCCAAAGATTCCACCAAGAAACTACTAGAGCTGATCAATGAATTCAGCAAAGTAGCAGGATACAAAATTAAAAACCAGAAATCAGTTGCATTTTTTTATGCCAATAATGAAGTAAGAGAAAGGGGAATTGAGAAAACAGTCCCATTCACAATTGCTTCAAAAAGAATAAAATACCTAGGAATAAACCTAACCAAGGATGTAAAAGACCTGTACTCAAAAAATTCTAAGACACTGAAGAAAGAAATTGGAGAAGATACAAATAATGGAAGCACATACCGTGTTCATGGATAGGGGGAATTAAC
>PVKM010028487.1:0-18268 GCA_004027735.1 Carollia perspicillata
GTGGACTCTGCAGAATGGACTGTGAAAATATATCACTGTTGTGAAAATGTACTCCACACCTGGCTTTTAGATGTGCCCTAGTGCTGGTCCAGTGTGGATAGATTTATTGCACGCCACCTCAGGAAGTCACCATTCAAAGGGAGCCTGCAGAGTGACACGGCACAGCAAAACCAGGGGACGAATGACGCTTCCCCATTGACAGGACGAAATTTCTAGCAGGGTAAGACAAGCCGAATAGATGTGAAAAGAAGGAATCAGTTTGATGTTATATTTGAGGAGCAGAAAATAGCGAAGTAAATGAGAGGTCTGACGACTTTTGTGAGTTGATTAAATAGCCAACAATTACATGGAAATTGCTGCACATTCTTTTCTTTTGATGCTGTGATGTGAGTTACTGCTTTCCACACCATCAGGCTCTTTGGTCTTGCTCTCCCTCCCACATCTATGAGGAATGACTCACATTTTTGTCCTCATCTGGCTACTCAAGGGTGTTGAATGCACAGGAGCACAACCCGATAACCCAGGTTATTCTTGGATGTCCACTCCTTTGTTGAGAATCAAAATGTGCATTAGGCATTGAGGGCGCTTTGTGTTTGACCGTGCTCATGTTTGTCTAATTATCCTACACTTGGAGCCACACATTCAATTTAGAGAACAAAAACAACAGCTGCTAATAATATCTATAGGCAAAATGGCTTCCTAAGTTTTTTCATCGTGTTTAACAATGTAGGGAGTCCAGAGACAATAATTTGAAAATCGGGTCCTAGACAGAGCTATATTATCCAAAATGGCAAGACAGCAAAATCTGGGAAAATAAAAAGTCATGTTTCTTAGTTTGGGGTTTCTATTTCAAAGAACAGAGAGAGAGCCTGTTACCTGTATCCCAATAGACAGGCATCGGTTTTTCTTAAAGTGATCCTTCTTCCTGTCCTCTGTAGTGATGGTGGCGATGGTGGTCGTGGTGGTGACCGTGGCAGGGTTGTTGCCCATGTGTTGACTTGCAGGGCCGTGGATCTGGGCGTTCGCGGCTTCGATGGCAGCTGTCAGAGCCTTCATACTGTCCAGGCTCTCCGTGGAGTTGCTCAGTCCAGACTGGCTGATAATGTCTCCCCGCTGGCCCTGGCCGTCCATGTAGGCATCCTGGGCAGACTCTGTGCTACTCTGGGCTGTGATAGAAATGAAAGGTTTCGTGGTAGTTCTGGGTGGGACTGGAGGTGGTGTCTTCTTATATGTTGTAATGCAAGATGACACTGGAAGACAGTGAAAACAAAGACACTGTGATTTCTGCATGGGTTTTAATTTCTGATATTGTCACTGACGTCCATTGGAAATCGGGGCACATGAAACACACTAAGACACTTAACATGAGCACAAGTCCATTGACAGACTAAGTAAAATTCCTGCTTGGGCCCTCAGGGCCCTCTATGAGGTGACACCTCCACAAATCCGAGGGGACAAAAGACTGGAAAACAACGATCTCTGAGATGGAAGTTTCTGAAATGGAAATTCATATGCATCAACATAAAATAGACATGATTAGCCATCTGTAGAAATCTTCCCAGGCAACAGTGCACCCTGAGGGGTAATGTGCACACATGGGTCAGGCCTTCTCCGGAAAACATCAGATAGAGGTAATATTAAACAAAGTAACTCATCAAAGAAGATTCTGATGGTTGATGGTAAACACTGGAAAAAGAAGAAGGGAAGCACAGAGGTTGTGAGCATGTACAATCCTAGGAACAGTAAGAGGTGCCTGGGTAGGGTGGGGGTACACAGCATGTTAGCATAGCTTTCTGCCGTTTGCTTTATCAACATCCAGTTCCTTCCTTCCTTCCTTCCTTCCTTCCTTCCTTCCTTCCTTCCTTCCTTCCTTCCTTCCTTCCTTCCTTCCCTCCTTCCCTCCCTCCCTCCCTCCCTCCCTCCCTCCCTCCCTCCCTCTCTGTTCTGTCTCTCTCTTTCTGGATAGGTGCTCACTACATAAATTTCTGCTTTGAATTTTTTGGTTGTTGTTTCTGAGCAGAACTACCTAGTAAGAGGGAATAAAGTGCCCCGAAGTCCCCTGTCATAAAATAAATGTACACACCAGTTTACACAGCAGTCTGTCTGTGTGTGGTGTGTTTGGGAGCACCCCCTAATGCGCCGTCCTTCAGGGCAACTTGATCAACTCCAGGGCCTGAATCTCTGCAGCGAGGTGTTTTTCTTGGACCTGTGTGATTTAGTTAAGGTCCTGCTGAGGTTCCAGCTGAAGCAGCCTCTAGGGCTTCTCTCCAACCATCTGATTATAACCCTGAGGGTCTTGAAGAAGCTTTATATACTGGTTTTCGGCTTTCTATTTGTCTATCTTTCATGATATAGAAAAACACAAATCAAAATGAATTATTAAGTGTCCAAGTGGGAATGCCCTACCAGTAAAGAACAATTCCTTAATCAGCTTTCTAAAGACTTTGTTTAGTCCTTTTAAAACATGGTTCAAATAGTAATGTTTCCAGCACTTGCTCCCCACCGCGCCCCCACCCCCACCCCCACCCCATCTGTGCCTTTCCCACTCAGCTTGTGTCACCGCTGTTCCACCACATCAGCTGGTCCTGAGCACACAGTCCCAGCCCCTAGCCCCTGGCTCCAGCTGGCACTGGGGCCATCTTGCAGAGGGAAACCAAGTACATCCTAAGTATTCACTTCAATACCTAGGATGGTTCCCAAGGCCACTCAAAGGAAGCATCCAATATTGAACAATAAACAGAAAGACCCTATGATACTGTCCTGCTGTTCCACTGCCCTGTGAGTCAGAATAATTTCCTTAACCACAGAAGACATAGGACAGAGATGTTTGGCTATTTCCCAGAGATTGCTTGAGAGTTGAAGAAAAGAACCCCACACAGATGTCACATTACAATATCCTATGTGCCCTTGTGGATAGGGGGAAGGGCACTGTGGGTAGTACATATGTCACCTGTCAGTTATCTGGGATGGATGACTGGTAGAGGCTCACCCCAGGAAACCCTTCCACTTAGGACTATTGAGTAAAACGTACAGCTTCACACTGGAACAGAGCACAGCGATGAGCAGTCCTGAGAGGGAATGCGACCAGTGGAGGCTCACCGCGCCTGCGAGGTGCAGAGCCAGGGCCAGAACCAGTCTGGTCTCAGGTTCTCCCACGGGCCACAGTGAAGCTTTGGCCAAGTGATGCCAGGTGAGCATGGTCGATACTTCACCTCGCTCAGTTTAGTTTCACTCACTGTCCCTATTGGTGGGGTTGCCTTCTGCTTCCTGGGGAGGTATGAACATGATAGCCCCGCTCAGGGCAATCCTCAGTCTGGGTCATGCACCTGAAGACCAGAGTGAGTGAGAGCGGGGAGTGACCGTAATTAGGATAGAATCTATTTTCATCAGATGAGACCAGATCATTTATTTTTTCTCCCAAGACAAAACTTTACAGTATGAACTCATTATTTTCTTCAAAATGGTTTGGCAGGACATTTGGCCTGCTCATATTCCAAAGAAACGAAATGCCATATTCTAACATCAAATATCTAATCTTTTGGATGATTTACTGCTTGTGGTTAGCTACCCCAATTTCCACTTTCAATGTGGACAGTCGAAACTGGACAATGCGGAGAAAGAGTATCATTTCATTTGCTGTGACTTATAACACAAATTCTGCCATGATGTGTGATCAGTGTGGCGTAGAAGTAGAGGTACACACCATTTCTAGTGCAACACCTGGGCCTGGGGACACTCTCTGGGGCCAACTGCAACTTGACGCCACCTGAGGGCTGTTGTCAGCTCCTCTTCAGTTCCCATAGGGACAACTCTGGGTGCTGAAGAGAACCGAATTTTTGCCACCTGGGAGCCACTTTTTGGGATATTGATCTTAAGCTGTTTATTAAGAAACAAAAGACTCAGAAAGAACTTTTGTCCTCCCCCCTTTCCTGCCCAAGACATTCAGACAGAGACACCTACTTTGAAAGGAGCCTTGTCTTAATCACCTTAAGAATCTTCGCCCTAGCAGGAAGACTCCAAGCCTCTTAGCTAGACACCCCCCGTGTCCCATTGTTTCTGAGTTGCCTGGCAAGAATTTGCCAGACTCCTCGGCTCCCCTCCCCCTCGACTACCTGTAAATCACCCATTCTCACTTCTGAAATCTAATCCCCCCTCCCCGCTTCCCTTTTGTTCAAAAATGTCTTATATGCCCAATGTTGCCTCCCAGTCTTTCGTGGTGTTTTCATGCCTCTGTGAATTGCCCATGTGCATGTATTAAAGCTTTGATTTTCTTCTGTTAATCTGTCTCTGTTAATTTGATTATTAGCCCAGCCAGAAGACCTTAGAAAGTGGGGGGGGGGAGGTGTTAATATTTTCTTTTAGCCCCCCTAGTACTTTGGTCAATGGGGATGTCCAGAGAGCAGCCGCAATGCCCAAGTCCACCAGGGTTAGATTGGACAGGGAGGATCCTGCATTTAGGTCTTCCCTAACAGGCTGGCCCAGCTCCAGTGCCCTGAGGAGGTAAAAATTTAAGATTGTCCCACTTTGAATAAGGCAGCTGTATAGAGGTCCAAAACCATCGACCATGCTCTTGCCACGTTCATCCCAGGGGCTTTAGGATGAGGTTTCGCTGCAGAGTGGCGCTTGGCACAGCTCTGCTGCGGGAGCCAGTCAAGCAAGCACCACTGCCAGTCATCAAATAGGAATGAGAAGGAGTTCAGATCTTTCAGATTACCTTTCAAAGCAGAAGAAAGAGCCAACACGCAGCTTGCACTTCTCACAATTCCCTTCCTTCTCATGACTCAAATCTTTTGCATTCGAGGCTGCCCTAGGAACTCATACAATTCAATCCCCCAGTTTTTCCCCAGCATTACTCTTTCCTAGCTTTTTTTGGCTAAGCCCTTAACCCATCTGACACAGGGTGCAGCCAAGAGGGGGGCCCCCAAAAGGGATTTGGAATGGGGCCCAGAACTCAAGTTGTCTAGGAAATATTAGAGAGACATATAAGATGTCCTCACTCCTTCCCCCACAGGTGTGAGTTGGGGGAAGGGACACATGGAGCAGGGCATGCAGGGCTGTTTTGTACAGCAGCAGCCTTGCAGCTAATCCATGGCATGGTCATTTAACATATCTATGGCCTTTGGCGGGTCACTTGGATATGTTAAATAGCTGTGGCCATGCTTGGAGCCAGGGGGATAGAAGACACTTCCCCCCAAGATGTAAGTGGGGGGCAGGTCCCCCGAGTTACAGTGCCTGCGTGGGAGCTGGAAGAAGATTGGCTCCAGGATATTGGTCCATATCTGTCCAGACTCACAATGGCAGCCCAGTAAACTTGGGATAATACAGGGATGCTGGAAGGTGTAACTGATTGTAGGAGGAGTTGAAAATGGGGGTACAGAGGAAGATTGGTGCAGGGATTTAAACCTAGACACGGGAGCCATTAGGGGGGAATCACGCGGACTTGGAAGAATACAGATACCCTTGCAGCTTTGCAAGGTGGGGAGAACCACGTGGTCTTAGCGAGAGTGAGGGCCCCCTCACAGCTTTGGTGAAAAAGGGAACCATGAGGTTTTGCCAGAGTGCACACCCCCACGGCTCTGGTGAAGGAAAGAAGAGACTTTGCCTGGAAAAATGGGTACAAAGAACTCTTGCCAGTAGACCATGAGAAAGTGCCACACGGCTTTGGATTAATTGGATATCCTGCCTGGACGGCAACACAGCTGATGGTGCCAGTGGCCTGGAAACACGGACGTGTGCTCTTTCCCTGAGTTACGGTACCCTGAATTAGAGCAGGAAGGGGAAGACAGGAGCTGCTGAGTGCATCTGTGGGTATCTTGAAGGACTTTGATATTTTAATGAAGATGTTAGGTCACTACTTTAAGTCTGTATAGCCTTAAATAAACACTTCCTTTCCTTTTCACAAATCTCTGGCATTGAGAGATGTCTTTCCAATTGGCGGTGGACACATGAGCCCAGTAGGTGGTCTGGACGGTATTAGTACACCATCCTCCAGAGTCCGGGCCCCTATGAGTGTATGTGACTGTTCTGTAACACATCTTCTCTCCAAGGTTTTTTTGTTTTGTTTTTTAATTCTACTTTCATGATTGATTCTATACTATGAACAAAAAGGGTTGTTCAGTTTGCAAGGGAAGGAAGCCAGAGGGCTTTTTATTTTGAAGGCTATTGTGTAGAAGGTGGCATGGACTTGTTTTCTATAAGGACCGAGGAAAACAACCAATGTGAAAGCTTGGAGACGCATAAAAATGAATTTCCCCATAGTCAGTTGCCCAAAGATGAAACACAGGGACCCTGCTGGATAGTGAGTGCTCAGTCCCGGAAGTTGTTCAAACACAGACAAGCTCATCTTTTGGTTGGGAAGTTACTGGAATTGCACCACCATCTTGAGGGCACCTGAAGTAGGTGACAAGGTTTCTTTCAAACTGGAGCGCTGTGGCTTTATGAATATGAATGGAAATCTAAAAAGCATTTCAGTAGAGACCCACTGAGAGCGCTGTCACGGAGCTGAGAAGGAAGCCAAGAGACCGAGCCAGATCACATTACCAACAGGCTGTTTGGTAGCAGTGACACGTGTCCTGGCACACATTTTGGCACAGCTGAGGACAAAATGGCTACCAGAGGTGTTCGCTGCCACTGCTTCCAATCCGTAGGCCCAGAAGTGCTGACCTCACAGTGCATTGTGGAGGTCGGGCCACCATGGTGATTCACTACACAGGGCGGACTCCCCACCCAATGCCAATCAGTGATCTGGCTGGAGTCCTTCACAAGATAAAAACACAAAGCCAGGTGGAAACAAAGACGATGAGATGGAGAATTCGTCCACACGCTGGGGGTGCTATTAGACCAACCTAACCACCGGAGAGTTTGCTAAGAACTTAATAGACATGGTCTAATGATAGAGGAAGATCTCACTATCCCCATTTGTTTCACAGTAAGGCACTCAGCTACCAAGTGGTACAGTTAGCATACTCAGGACTCTGCATCGCATCTCGAATCCGAAACCACCTGTATGCATGCCCTCATTAACCCTTCCGTTTCCACACCTTGTCCAGTTAAGCCTAATGCTTTCCATGAGAAACTGCCAGGAAACTGATCCTCGCACAGTTCTTTGTGCCCTGCAGGAACTTGTCAAAATTTGGAGAATGAGTGAATTTAGAGCGGTCAACAAGGGGTGTACCAGCCACAACTTTAAAAATACTGCAAAAAAGGAGAAACTCCACAAAATAAAATACACATAGAAAAATCACTCCCGTGTTTCAAAATATTTACAGCCTAACATTTGCAGGCCACCCAGCATGTGGCGGTCAGTGGCCCCTGCCCTGCCCACGTCATGGTGAGAAGGCAGAGAGGTGTGGGGTGGGGGGGTGCGGGCTGCTGGGGCCGGCACAGAGCTTCCCCTAGCTTTCTCTCCTGGTTAGTTTTGGCTCAAGGGATGTAGCTATGAGAATGATTTCCACTAAAGTCATCCTCCACGGAAACCACAAAGACTAGTTAACCTTCTCTCCACTGAAGTAGAAAAAAGCATGCCTGTGTGAGCGTGTAGGGGGAGGAGAGGGAATGTGGACAGAGAGGGAGGGGCGGTGTAATAACTCTTGTAGTCATAAGACTTGCCAGTTGGTAGTCACTAGTATTCCAGACACTTCCTAATGCCAGACAAATGCCCCAAGCCTCGGCATGTCTGGCTCAGAGATCTATTCAACTGATAGCAGCCGTTCTTGTGGGGTGAACAGACCTTTCACGAAGCAGTGCTCTGAAGCTAATCAAACACAACATTGTTCTCAGAAGGAAGAATGGAAAGGTTTGTTTTAGTCACAATTTTTTTTAAAAAGAGGTACTCAAGTTGTTTTAACAAGTTGCTACAAAACTTGGGCTTCCTGAGGTGAGTCTGTTGCTCACAGTGCCTGTACTGTACCTAAATCCAGAGAGGGAGGGATCAGAAAGTTAGTCATAAAAAAAGAAGAAAAAAAAGCCCCAGGCACTTCATGCCTGGAAATGATGTAAGACGCAGCCACTCCTCTGTTAGAACTACAATCAAACAATGCTCAGGCAATCCGCGGCAGCTGCTCTCCAAATGTCAGCGACAGCCCGTCAACAGAGCCTGAAAGCCACCAATCTGAAGGACTTTGTGCTGTACCTTTCTCGCCCACATTTTCCCCAAGCACTCTCAGGAACCTGGCAACAGGTAACGTGGCAACTTTTGCTTTATATTATGGCAAGTGGCATAATTTCAGAAAACAGTTTTTTTTTAAGTCAGCTGTAACTCCCGCACCACCCCCACACCCATCCCCCTCCCTCCCAACTAAGTGTCTGAGAAGACAAAGTACTTTAGGGCTGGCAACCCTGCTCTCCAGTGTCCCCTGGTGGCCAAGCTTGGAACATCACCGATGTTACCTTGAATTCCGCTGCTCAGCTTAAGGTAAGTGACGCTCGTGGAAAGGGGTGGACATCTTTGCTGAACTCATCTTTCAAAAAGCATAAAGAGTGGAAATCAAGACTCAGAATGTCTTGCTTTTTAACTTACCTTCTTAACAAAAATTTCACTCTAGCTTCAGCATAAGATCTCTGGTTTGAGACTGCAGATTTCTTTTTTAAGCAGCTGTCAGAGTAACATTTTTTTTGTTAAGATGGCAAGTTGAAAAGCAAGAACTGCTGTAGCCATTTGGTATGGCGGATGGCAGTGAGGATCCCTGGTAGGTGAGACTTGCATTTTCCATTTTTATCTGAACTTGTATGTTGAATGCAGAGAATTTTCAGGCAGAAGCATTTGTAATTTACATTGCTGGCTTCCCCGTTTGCCTGTTTGCCAGGATTACTTGGGATTTGCAGACTGTAGGCCCAGCTTCCCAGAGAGCATGCCTTGCGGCTGCCCGCCCCCCTTACCTCTTTTATCTCTGTGTGGGGCACACACCCACAAAAATGCCAAGGGCAGTATTTTTAACCGGTCTTCTTCCTCTCAGGTCCCCTGTCCTCTGCTCTGTCTCTGATTTGGAGGTATGACTACAGCTGGGAGCTGTTGGTAGTTCCGGCCAGTTGAGAGGCCATCAGTTCTTTCTCCCTCTCTGGAAATGTTAACTGGAAACTAAGAAGGAGGCTCAGATCAAAGGAACTGTTCTCTTCAAAAAGTTCCATTAATTAACTAAATTAAAGGAAGTTAAATGATGTTTGGAGGAGTCATTTTAGAAGGCCCAAGTCCAGGCGCTGAGGTTTAAAACTTGTATTGTGGACTTTTAATGAAGCTTGGCAACAAGTTAAATAGTATTAGAAATGGAGGGTTACCATATGTAAAACCAGTTGTTGCCTGAAATCAATCATATCAAAGGAACATCTTGAAAGTAGACATTTGGGTAACATTTGCCTAGACCACTTACTACTACAGATTAAGACCCCCAGGGCTCTGAGTAAGAATCGTTTGCCCAGTAGCTAAGGTGAATCACAGCCTCTCAGAACTGGGCACACATGTTGAAGTCAGGATGTTGAGAACATCAGGCTTACTAATTTGCAAGGCAGGGCTGTTGCTTCCAGTAGGGAATGTGAGCAGGATTTCACGGCTCATTTTTCCGGCCTTTCCAACAGGTGCTATTGAGTCATTCATGTACACAAGTGACTGCCCTGGCAGTTTCATCCGTTGGGATTAAATTTCTTTTCGTTCCATTAGTTTATGAAGTGATTGCAACCACTGAATCAGATATGTCACTTCCTCTAGGATTTAGGGGTTTTTTTTTCAATGTTTGTACCATGGTGTATCTTTCAAAATTTGTTCCAGCGAGGTCTGCAGGCCTTCCTGGGTTGAATAGACTGTTTACGGGAGGGGAAGATTCAGGGCCCAAGGTCAGGGTTACCGAATTATATAAGGTTTCCTGTTTGGGCAGCTGGTGTACTAACTCCTCAGGTTAGGGCAGACCAAGTTTTGTTGAAAGACAGCATGCCTAGGAGTCCTGGGGTAGGGACAGTGCCAGAGCAGGGAAGGACATTTTTCTTTTAAGCGTTTCATCAACAAGTTTTCATTTCTTCTCAGATGTCACTTCTCAGCAATACTTTCCTGCATTCTCTCATGTGATTTTTTTTTTCCTGACCAGACTGAGAGAAGGGAATTAGTTGAGGAAGTAAGAATCATAAGTCAGTCATCGCTGTCTGTTTTATTCATGATGTGGCCACAGTACTTAGAACATGTGTGGCACAGAGTAAGTACCGTGTAAGGTAAATACTTGTTATGTGAAAAAATGAACAGGAATGAGAAGAGGCTTCTTGGCAAAAAGAAGAAGACACTAACAAGGAGGTCACTAGGGCTCAAGTAAAACGAATACTCACCAAAGCTATTCTCAGTGATCTTGGATACTGCAGGATAATGTCCTTTGACCAGCGCTCACTTCTGTCTTGGCATTGATTGGCCAAATGCAGTTGTGACTGGCCAACTTCTGACATGGAGCCCACCACCACTGAGTATGTGAAAGCCCACCTCACGTCAGGGGAAACAGCTGATCCTATGGGACATCCACCTAATTCCCTCCATCCTCTCTGCTTGTCTTCACCCAGGGGCCCTGAGCTGATGGCCGAATGAGGGTCTCTTATGCCCCATCCCGTGCAGCTGCCTTTCTTCTCCTCCATTCGTTTCACTTCTTATTTGACTGATTATTTTGTGCTCTGTCTACCTGCACGAGATGGGTATCTGAGAGCCCGAGAACTTTCTTTGCCTCTTGTTCTCATTTCATGAGAATTGGCACTACCTGTACAATGAGAGCTGAAGCCTGGATACAAGGAAAAGTCTGGAATGGAATTGCTCAACTGAACAGGACTCTCCTGCCCTGTAGCTGTGTGCCTGGTAAACAAAATAGAACTGAAGTGCCCCGAGGCTGTGTGCAGTGACTGGTTGGTTCTCGATGGGAACAAGGTATCTGGCATATATTGCCAACCTGTCTCCCTCAAGAAGGTGAGAGGTGTGTAGAGCGAGTGACCTGTGTACAAACCAGGTAGGTCATGTGTAATGAGAATCCAGTCAGGCTAAGTCCAAACTAAAACTTCAGGCTGGATTTATCTGTCACCTCTGCCCACTGGAAGCTGTCTGGGCTTTGGAAAGGAGGCAGACCTGTCAAAGCAGCCTGGTGGGTGCTGCTGGCTGTGGACAGAGGGCCGGGAGGGAGGGCTTGACCTGGAGCAGACATTTTTGTACAAGGCAAACTCAAATCCCCAAACCTGGGAAAACAGGATGTATGGGGAAGTGAAGAAGAAAGAAAATGCATCCACCATTCCTTCCTGTTGGTTTCAGCATGATGAGGAATAATTACCTGAGTCTGGAGAGCAGGGCACGTGGGAGGCCACAGGAGGCCCTGGTCTGTGTAGCTAGGCAGTTAATTATTCATCCTCCTTCCTCCCTGAAACCCGCCTTTTCAAAGTCAAAACAGGAAAAACTATCTGGGTTAACCTGTGGAATACTGTTTTTTGTCTGCCCGCTTGGCCCAGAAAGGACACCAGTCCCTTACTAACTCTCAAATAACAGGATCAGCACTTTAAAATGACACCTCATTACCTGAATGTGTCACCGACTGACGAGGACCCAAATCCAGAGAAGAGCCAGTCCAGGTGACCCACGGAGCTGTCTGTCTCCGGAGCGGCCATGACTTCAGCCCCTGCACCAGCCTTTACTGTTGGAGTGTGAAGGGCCACTTAAAGGCTCCACTTCACATTCAACTGTACAGCTGGGTTCTTATCATTCGCCAAAATTAAGTAAAAAAAACAGGAAACTGGTGTGGCCAGCACTAAAGTCTGTATCAATTCGCTCTGCCTACCTTCCGCCATCATCTTCATTCGCGGACTTTAATAAACCGGGTGTTGCATCTACAATCTCAGTTCTCCAAGGGACAAGGAGGCGGGAGAGTGTGGGTTGTCCATGTTCTCCAGGGTGGAGTCTGGCTGGAACCTGGGTTCTTCTCACCTAAGCTTCTTCACTGGTATTTGAAAGAGCTGCCTTATATATACTTTTGTCTTTACGATCACCTTTTGAACCCTTGTGAGAACAATGGCTGCATCCCACAGCCCTTATCAAATATCGGTTGGTCAAGTGTGCTTGGGATTCAGAACTGTTTTGGCTGTAGAAAGCTAATACACCTGACGTACCCAGGGGGTTGGGGAAGCACCCCTTGATCACATGCTCTAAGGTGTCTGTCTGCAGGAAGCAGCAGAACAGTCACACTGCAAGGAGTTCCAAGGTCAGGTTTTGGGCAATGGCCTTCAGAAGGAATAACGTCCCCCCCTCCCCCCAAGCCCATGCTTTAGATGCCTTGGAGCAGTCAGTGCTCCCTTCCAGGGCTTCCTTCAGCGGTAGCTCAGGTCCTGGTTGGAGCTCCGTCCCTACCAAGCCCACACAGAGGGTGGCAGGTGGTGCTGGATTTGGCATTGTATATGGGCAAGGTTTCTATATCTTTAAGGAGAAGAGGAATCCAAGGTCAGAGCGGATGATCCTACTGACATTGTCTCTCTTTCTTTGACCACGTTGGAGTTTGGGGTTTTTATTGGTTTATTGCTACAAGACACATCTATTATGGTTTTTGTTATAAGGATAATCAGTGTAGGAGTACAGTTTTTTAACTGGCATCATACCACAACGTGGACCAGTCTCTATACCAGTTACAGAATGGGGTAGTCTGACATGTTCTTATAAACACTTCATATTTGCAGGTTCTGTGTGTGTGTGTGTGTTTTAACTCATCCTTTCCATCATCCTCTTCCTCATTCTTATCCCAGATCCTCAAGCTGTAGTCTGAGTTCACAGAGCAATCATAAAACCAACATTCTTTCCTTGGCCCATCATAATTTATAGTGATGGGGGAGGGGGTGGCCCCATGCTAGGCCTAGGCGCAGTGCTAACTCAGGACACTCACTGAGTGTTTGATGTAACTCAGGACACTCACCTACAAGTTTATCTGCAGTGCCACTCTTCATTCATTAAAGTGTTACCTAGTACGGACAATTTGAAAAAAATACGTATTTTTATACCACATTTCCAACCTGAGATCTAATAGAGATAATCCATGTAACATAGATTGAATTAAAGAATAAACTGATAGGTTTACTAAGACATATTAGTAAACTGCAGATATAAATAAATTGAGCACTAGAAATTTTTATTATCTAAAACAATTTCTGCACCATCTCTAGGTGTGGATGACATTCTACTCTCAAAAGGAAACGTAAAAAGTACAGGCAATACGATGTATTTTGGATTTCTACTGTCAGAGATGAAAGATTTTTACATATCAACTCTTTGAAAAAAGATTTTTACGTATCTTGGTAGATACCCATCTACCAAGTCAGAATGTGTTAAAATATTCTGTGTTGTATGTTTGGGGCTGAGGTTGGAATATTATGCTCATGTTTTGGGATTGGGTCATGGTTCCTACTTACACTGTTCATAGTTTTGACTGTGATACGATTGCTTAAGTGCTAAGATGCAGGAATGCGGAAAAACTAGAGGAATCAAAATTAACTAGCAATAAAGGGTGGAGAAATGGATTACAAAGAAAGGAAGCATTTCGATGGCCACTGCTCAAAGGTTCAGCCTGTTTACAGTTGCTGATAACCTTGTCAGGTCTCCAGATACAGGCTAGTCTTGTCACCCTCCGGCACCTGGCTGAGAGGTAATAAAAACAGTTGCCTTATCTTCTAATGGTGGAATTAATCCAACCTCAGCCCATGGTAATTAGAGTTAACTGAAATTGCCTGTCATTTACAGAAAAAGGAGGAGGGAGAAAGGAAGAGGCTTAAAGCAGGAAATTGCCTTCCTCCTTCTCTTTGGATTTTACAAAGAAAGTGAGCAAAACAGCCGCCAGATTTTCTGGGAGTGAGAAAAACAGTCTGGCTAGGCTGCCCTCTCCCGGGGGGCCCAGGATTGCTGACAGCTCGGTTCCACGTGATGGTCTAGCAAAGAAGCTCACGCTGATGAAAATCCAAGAAAGCTTCTTAGGACCTCTCCTTTCTAAATGTAAATGACTGAGTCAGTGCTTTGCTAAGCAGGGAAGGAAGTCACAATCAACCGAGTGACTCATTCTGTGCTGTCGGTTCAGGCAGTTGGATAAAAAGTTTTAGCAAAAGCAGCAACAAATCTACTTTAAATACTAGCACAGTGAGGAAATTCCTCTCTTTCAGGCTGAATGCCATCTACACAAAAGAGCTCCTGTTGACATCTCATTTACAATCTCCCCCAGGACACAGACAAGACCATTTCAATAAACCCAGCTCAGAAACACCTATTGTTCAAAATCTTCAACTAGCAACAGGCTACCACCACTCCCTATTGTTTTGTAAAATAAAAGATTTAGAAGGAGAAGGATTGGGGCTGTGGAAGCTATGAAAAGAGGAAGGAAAAAAACTCCCTTCGACCCAGTGCTGTCAGAGGGCATGCATGAAAAATAAAGTTAATGGATTTCCATTTCTGTAAGAAGTGCATAAGAAATGTCTGTTACGTTCCTGAACTGGTGATCGGGATTCTATGTCTGATGCCAACACTGTGTGTTAAGAAGCTAACTCCTGCCAACATGCTAGCTAAACGAAAAGCCAAAAGCTATGCTTACCCTATTCTCAGGCTCGCAAAAGTCCTGATAGCTGCTGTAGCAAAGCCCCAGGTGAGTCTCTGATCTGGGCTGTTTCTCTAGGATTTCGAGTTTGTCCTTTCCAATGAGAATTTTCAGGCTCAGCCTCTGGAGCCCACGCCTCTCCATTAATGATTTTGTGCTTCCCATTTCCACCATTTGGTTCCCTCTTTTAGGCAAGCTGGAACACTTTATGGAGTTATATAATGTAGCCTTTAGTGCCAAAGGGGAATAGAAAAATGGGCATTTCCCAAATGCTCAGTATCTTTAACCTCCTAATAGATCTTCCAGTTAATGTTCCTCATCTCAGCAGAAGACCTTTTTATCTACCCGGAGTTCAGGACAAAACTCAGGGTATATTATCTCTCATTCCTTTGGGTCCTTCTATCTCTTAAACCCCTCGGGAATCATTCCACAGCCTTCCATCCACCTTGCTGCTTCCCTAGATCCTATCACCTCCTCTCTGGAGGATCACAGCAACTTCCTAACCCGAAGTTTCTCAGACTGCCAGTTGTGACTTATTAATGGGTCATGAAATCAATTGAGATGGGTTACTCTGTTGCACCTTTCAAAAGGTGAAATAGATTAGAAAGTGTTATTAGAAAATACGTTCGACAACGGAAAAGTAAGTATTGTTTCATAAAACTTGTTTCAGTTTGTGTGTGTGTGTGTCTAGATGTGTGTCCATTCTGTATTTTGTTTGCCAAAATATATTGAAAAATACTTTTCTAATTGGTCTCCCTGGGTCTGTCTTGTCTCTGCTTCCAAATTGTCCTGCACACTTCAGGCCAGAGTTGGAGATCTGAACAGACCCAGCTGACAGGTCTACCTTCAGGGTAAAGTCTCCAATCGAGGGCTTTGGAGATTGTGAATTACTTGCTTCCTGCTCAGGTCTCAGAACTCCCCTGACCACTTTTACTTTTAGTTGTTTAAAACCATCCAGTTCCCCGGCCTTTGCCAACGGGGTAAGTTCTTTCCTCCCCTTTCTCCTTCAGGTATCGTCTTAGGTGTCGCCTCTTCTAGGCACACTCCTGGCATGTCCTAAATGCCTCTACTGGGTCTCATTAGAGCACTGCCTTTTTTTTTTTTTTAATTTTATTTATTTATTTTTAGAGAGAGGGGAAGGGAGGGAGGAGAGAGAGATACATCAATGTGTGGTTGCCTCTCACATGGCGTCCACTGGGGATGTAGCCCACAACCCAGGCATGTGCCCTGACTGGGAATCGAACTGGTGACCATTGGGTTTGCAACCCATGCTCAATCAATCCACCGAGCTACACCAGCCAGGGCAGAGCACTGCATTTTTATTTGACAGAGCACTTATTAGGTTACAATTATCTTCTCAGTGAGCGTTCAGTAAATATTTGTTAGGTAATTATTGTGCATTGCACGTTTTACATTTTACATAGTTCCCATTTCCTTTCTACATATAAATTTGAATAATTATCATAAAGTATCTCTATTTTTCAAAGCTTTTGTTTTTATTCTTTTACAATTCAGTATCTCCTGTTCGACTGGTTTTTCAAAAACAATCTAATTAATTAAAAAATTCACTGAACTCTTAGAAATCAAAATAATGAAAATTCACTGAACTCTTAGAGATCGAAATCATGAAATTTCAACAAAGATGTTGGACTTCTGGCTGATCACTCTCCTGAATCTCAGATCCTTCATGTGTAAAAGGACGGACAAAACTCAATGATTTCTCAACTCTCTTCCAGTCTGCCACGCTGAACTTAAACTTTCTCCTTTTAAGGACCAGAAAGGCTAAGTGATTTATTCCCAAGGTCAAACAGCTTTTTAGGGGCAGGATAATGTTAGCCTTTCTGTAGATTTTTAACAACAAGCTGCAAACAAAAAACATAACTTACCCAGAAACTTGACAGTGCCACTAAGTTTGTGAGAAAGAGAATCACAAAATTAAAGAAAAGGGGACTTAAAAAAAAAACAATAACCATAATGGAGTTCTGCCTAAGTAGGTCCTAACACTTTTAAAACAGTCTTACTATTGTTTCTTATTAAATGGTAAGATGTTCAGAATTCGTTTTAAAATTGGAAGTGAAAAATTAAAGAATTTTGCACATCCTGACCCCTTGTAGTGGGGAGGCAGAGTGGACAGCTTCCTGAAGGTGCCAACAAACACATCCGAACACCTTTCTTAGGGCTGAGGACCTGGGGCCTTGACCTGTAACCACGCTCAAGGCTAACACTGTGTCTTACCAAGAAGAGACTTGGCCTCAGTTCTTGTAACCAGGCTCCCACACCCCACGCCTTCCAGAAGCTTCTGAAGAAGTCCCTGTTTTTGCCTGCTTTCATTACTTACTTACGTTATAGAGTCTGGGTTTGGATAACCTGCTGTAGAAAGTAGAAAGTTGACAGAAAGACACCCCTTTAGGGGAAAAACCCTAAAACAGTGATATTACTTCTATTTTTCCTAATGTAACAATATTGTAACCTATAACTTAAGCCAGTGTGTGTATTTGCTTTATTTGTTCTTTTCTTCCTTCTAAAAAGACCAGCAGTTGTTTGCTTTTGTTTTGACACAAAACTGGACAAGAAATTCTGGTGAGAAGAAATTGACTTTGAAGTGCATTCTTACAAAGAATAAAAAAAAAAAACTCACCACCGTAACTCCATATAACACAACTATGTGCATGAGGGCCCAACTTTGACATCAAATAGTTACAGTCCAGTGATGGGCTGAGAGATGATTTTTATTTTATTCTTTGGGCTTCTCTATTTGTCTAATTAGAAAAAAGGAACATATATTACCACTGTAATCATAAAAAAGTGCAAATATTAGAATAAAAATTAGATACACTATTATGTCTTCATTGCTATGACACTTGACTAAATTAATCTTAATTTCATCATATATGTTACCATGTATTTTTCTGTATTTAACCACTTATTCTTGAAGGAAATTTTATGTGATCTCCACATTTAAAAAAAAGAATAATGAAAAATGCTTAACCTTTGATAGTTCAAACTCTATAAACACTTAAGGAATGCTGATCCACCAGACACAGCCAAACCCTAGCATGTAACACCTTTACCACCTGAATGAGGCATATTTTGTTTGCTTCTCCTGACATTTTCACGCCTAGTGACTTATCACTTCCAGAATGCCATCTTTACCTGCCTGTCTGCCTGTGGCACACGTTTGCTTTCTGATAACTGCCCTCCTTGCCAACAGGAGGACCCCAATGCTGTTGACTTTGCTGCGCAGCCGAGACTTCCAGGGGGAAGGTGAGCACCTGCCTGGATTTGGAGGCTGAATCTTCATTGGTCTGTAGGATGAAGGACGAGGGAAGTCTGGTGGGAATGCTTTGGGGAAGGTTTACCTCCCTCTTTACATGACACAAGTTAGGAACATCCCTTTCTTCCTGTGGACATTGTCATCAGCAAGAGATACTCTGAGCTGTGTGGCTGCCTTCGGGGGACCACAAGGAGCATTCTGCCTGAGAAGAGAAGCCCTCAGTGATGGCCATGGGTGAAAAGATGGCAAGAAGCTGGGTTTGATACACTCACTGGCTGCCCTTCCTTTAGGCTTGCTATTTTTTGAAAAAATAAATGCCTTTACCAGCTAAGTCATTTTGATTTCATTTTAAAAATTTTGCTTATTTGCTTATTTATTTGTTTGGCTAGGCACTTAAGTGATGTCTTGATATAGGCTAAGTGTCCTTCGT